>CAEGAF010151119.1:0-40324 GCA_903067075.1 Micropoecilia bifurca
AAGCAGTTGGGCACAATTTCGCAACACCAAAACCGTGAGTGAAACAATGACTAGTGCAGATGCTATATATAGAACTCTGGACCAATTTTTTATTATTAGACATCCATATTTGTAGTGAACGGAACAAATCATGTCCCGTTCAATACCGGACGGGTGGCAAAATAACTATGGCGTCTATTCTATGCGCCTTATAATGCGGTGCGCCTTATATATGAAAAAAGTTTTAAACTATGCCGTTCATTGAAGGTGCGCCTTATAGTCCGGTGCGCCTTATAGTGCGGAAAATACGGTAGTTAATTTTGTTTTGTGCTTCATACAACAGGTTTTTATTGCTAGTTTGTGATTGTTTTGTACCATTAACTTAACAATTCCTCCTTCTGAGCAAATCGCATGGTGACAAGGGACAGAAAACTGCACTGAATTTGCTCATCTGATATATAAAAGGAAAGATGGCAGCCAGTAGCCAACATCTCAGTAAATGACATCATTGTCTACATATTTATTAGTATGTGGTTGTATCTGCAGCAAAATCTAGGGTTGACAAAAATGAGTAAAAACTACCTTATTAATGCAAATTAGTGTTTTTCTGTCAAATTTTTTGTGAATTCACAGATCCAATTCTCCCTGTACCTCCTGCAGCCTATTAAGAGTAAGAATGACTCATGCTTTCCCATCAGCCCTTAAAAGTCTTCAATAACACCAGAAAAAATGTCACTGGTTATTTGTTAAAACACATCACTAGGCATGTCTGATTGCAATTGGGCCAAACTGTGAACAGCCGTAAGAAACACAGTTTAAGTTTAAATAGTTTCTTGCACCTATTGGGCTTTTATGTTAGAAAAAAATCTAGGTCTGAGTTATCGTCATGCAGTAGCAACTTCTGCAGTGAAAAAAGTTACTGGGACCTTCTCTAGGTATGGTACATTTACTTATCTGAAAATAATCCGATTTTTTTTTACCAGTTAAAATAAAAACTGGTCAGAGGTCAACAAATGTGGGGTTTTGGGTGGTGGTTGAAAAAATAAACTAAAGAAACAAAAATGGTTCTGGTAAAGCACATTTGTGCTACAAATGTTCCTCAACCAAGAGCTTTGATGTGTGTCTCTTCTGCTGTTCATTTGTAGGTCATTAAGTAATTTACATCTGGTGTCACATATAAAACAAATAAAGGACTTATGACGGTGTATATATTGGCTATGTTTTTGTTGGTTTTTTATTTTCCTAAAATGAAGCTAAAATAATGCAAAAAAAAAAAAAAGTTCTTCACAAACCAAATAAGAATGTTGCGCTCCAATCACGCCAATCAAAATCCAAATTTTTAAGTAACTTAACTTCTCTGGATAAAAAGTTTATTCAAAGAGACAGATTAAAGAAGATTGATTGCTTCATTTAATAAAAGACTTTGAAAGCTAAACTCCTTTCGGCTTCAAGTTACAAAGGCCTTGTGGTAAAGGCTGATATTTTGTGATCTTGTAACCCCTCCTGATTTATCTTGGGGGGGGTTGAGGTTTCAGTTCAGACCTAATGGGATACTTCTCTCCCATATTCATCCTCCAAACGTTTTCCACTACGTCAACCACCATTACCGTTCGTTTTGTTATAAGGCAATAAAAATTTAAAGCATGGAAAACATTTTTTGCCTGTTCCGATTTATTTAAATCTCCGGACTTCTTCAGCTAACTCTATTTTTTTTGCGTGAAGGGTGCGCAGATTTCGAGGCATTCACTGTCGCCCCTTTTACCGCCTCGTTTACATTCTGAGGTCTGCTTGTGGCGTCTTCAGGAAACCCCATTTGAATATGTTGAGGGAGGCCACGGTGGCTCAGGCACCCGGGGCACGCTTTGATCCCCGCAGATCTGAGAGGCCTCTGAGCGAGTCGTGGAAGCCTTGCCCCTGCCAGATGTTTGGAGAGCAGGGCTCCTTCCTGCGTCTCATCCTGCTGTCGCCTCTGGTGATGGCGTCGGGCTGCAGCTCGACCCGCACTGTTTCGGGACACCAGTGGAGAGAAACAGAAAATTAGCCGTGGAAATCGAATTACTCCACCCCTCCAGACACATGCACTCGCACACACTCTGCAAGCCGCCTCCATGATGGTAAAACACAGAGGGGGTTCGGGAGGGGGGGGGGGGGGGCGTGACCTGACGGACGTTGGGTCGTTTCCGTGTGATCCAACTAAGCTGGGCTAGATTTGTTTCTTTTAAACCTGACACCAAGCTAATCAGGCACTCCCACTATTTTTTTTTTTTAGATAAATGCTCACACTTCTGTATTTTATGGCAGAAAAACAGCATTAAAGCACTTTGTACTCCTGGCAACACTAACCTTTGATTTCCCGTGTTTTGTCAGTAAAAACGCCACACATACAGCATGTTGTCATGTAAGCCGCACATATGAGACGACGCCTTCCTTCGTCACCTGTCAGCCGCCTGAATATTAACACAGCACGTTGGGAAAATGAGTCACAGAGGCGTGCGGAGAAAGAAAGCTTTCTGCTAGCAAGTGGCAGATATGATCAGAGTGCTGCTTATGCTGCTCAGCGTGGTAAACAGGATGGTGCCGAGGATCAGTCAGAGCTGACTTTATGATTTATGAAAGCCGAGCTACTTATGTTAACAGGCTTTCTGCAGATTATAGTTGTGGTAAACATTCGTGTCAAGAGAGAGGCAGATAAAGTGGAGCCACAACACAGAGCCCAATTACTTCTGTGCCTTGGAAAGTGGTTAACCTGGTTGTTCAACAAAGAAGGAGAGGAATATGTCGGAAGTTCGACTTTTAGAGTTATTCTTATGTCCCCCCCCCCTCTGTGTATAACACGGTTCAAGTCAATAAGAATTGATTTTGTGTGTCGCCCTGAGCTCTTTCTGCGCTTCAGAGCTGCAGCTTTTACCCACACTGAGGTCACACTCAAAACCGCATCTTGTTTTCCTTCCCTCCCTCAACTTCCCACATGTCATCCCACGAGGGTAACAGCCACCAGGTGCTGCTCCACAAACTTCCACCACTTCCAAATCAGCAGCAGCAGCAGCGGCGGCAGCATCACTGTATCAACACGCATCTGTCAGACAAATGATCCACCCTCTCCGTGTTCTCTAGACAAATACTCTCCCACCCTCTTGCTGTCTCTCAGCCTTTTGATTCATCTAACTGTCTCCGCGTATCGCCGCGTCTCTGCCGGATGCCTTGAGTTTTAGGCAAATTACAGGCTCGACGTAGCGGCAGCGGAGATTTGGAGGGGATAGGAAAGACTCAACTTAACGGAAGGAGTTGCCTCTGTCTGACGCTACCTACGTAATCCTCTTAATGTCAGTGGGAGTAGTTAACAGGATGTACTTCCAAACTACTCATCATCACAATTCCAGCAGAATAATCTCCCCAGACGTAAAAGCAAGGTGCAAAAATTATGCTCTTGACGCTCTTTAATTTTTCCTCATGATTTAGTGTACGGCACTTAGCTAACATATTCAAAAACCTTGAACTTTTCCATATTTTGTTACAATTGCAAACTTCAAGAGAGCACTGTTCAGGTCCATCATGCAGAAATGGAAAGAGAATGGCAGAACCGCAAACCTGCCGAGACATGTTAGTCCAACAGCCCAAGTATGCCGTGGAATCTGGGAGAGCTGCAGAGATCCGAATCTCAGGTGGACGAATATGTTCACACACAGCTATTAGTCAGACTTAAAATGGATTTTTTTTTTCTTTTTGTTTATTTCTTTCTTTGGCTATGTCTAATACTCTACATATGGCAGAAAACTAACTCCACACACGTCACCAGGGTGAAACATGGTGGTGGTAGCATCACGCTGTGGGAATGTCTTGTTTTGTTTGTTTTTTTCAGTTTGGACTGGGAAGCTGGTCAGAAGATGAATGAAGCTAAATGCAATTCTGAATGAGAGATGTGACCGCTAGACGTATTGAACCAAGGGGTGATTGATTGAGGGTTTACACAACACCAGCACACTTTTTAGGTTTTTATTTAATAAAGAAGAATATGCAAACCTTCAATTTCTTCTTCTGTACAGTGAAATGGCTATTTTGTGTTGGTCTTTCATGTAAGATCCTAATAAAATACTCCAGAGCTCGAGGTTGCAACGTGACAAAATGTGAAAAACTTAAATATCTATGAATCTGTTAGTTTTTTTATATATATATTTGTAGCTGCAACGTTGATAACTGGATATTCATCCAGTCCGGAGACAAAAACAAATTACATTTTTTCCTGAAGTCCAAGTTCCAAAAAAAAAGTCCCCTGTCAAGCCAGATGATTGATTTCGGTGTGAAAAATTGCTTGTAAGTAACAACATCCTCTGCATGTGTTAGTGAAAACAGATGCAGGAAGTGCCCCTCTTTCGGCAATATCTGCTACATTTGATCAGCTTGTCCTCTAATTTAAAGCACATGAGTCGGTGCTTTAGGAGCAACGTGCAAAATGACAAAATCCTTCCTCGAGAAGTTCTGGAAATCCTCTTCAGGTTCTGATATCTGTGCAGACTGCCGTCTGCATTTGTGTCTGGTTTTGTGTGTTCTGTGCATGTGTGCGAAGAGGCTGAGGTAAAGAGAGGGGTCTGGGTTGCACATGCTTCATTTAGACATCAAAGGCCTTTGCTGATGATTTTTCCTTATAAACCATGCCTTTTGGTGCCTCTGCTCTCTCCATCTGAATAAACAAAGCCCAAATGGGTTGTCTGGGAATAGTCAGGTGATTGCAGCACGTGATATTTGAAGTAAATCGATATATCTCTAATTTATTCCACTAAAAAATCCCTTTCAGCGTCTCTTTTATGTTGTTTCTGAGAAACATTCTGGTTTTTCAAGAGATTTCAAAGTGGTATTTGGAGATGTAACAGAGCTCATCTGCTGCTCTTTGAAAATGAAAGCGGCACCTATCACAAAAATAATCTCAGCCCCTTTTTTTATCTCAAGGAGCAAACATGTAGAATATGTAAGTCTCTCACTGCAAGGAGCAAACTCTGCTTGGCTTTCTTTTGATATGGAGAAATCAATACTGCATGAAATGCTCTGCCTCTGTATTCCCAGCTGACTATTATTCCTTCCCACCCAAAACAGCAGATATTACCCACCATCATTTAGCAAACCCCCGACGCAAGCCACCGCCTGACCCCTTCCTTTCTCCGCCTGCCAATGTCCAAGCGGGACTCCGATGCCAGAGGCCTGTTGGCAGCCTCCCGGCCTGAAATATATCTGCAGGAGCAGCATTCCTCTGGGGCTGGCCTGGATCAAATGGCAGCGATTTCCCAAACAGAGGCAGAGAGATGGGAGGCTTGACCCATCCTCTGATCTGCACCGCGCTCTAATCGCTGCAGGTCAGACCGGATAAATAGTGAGGCTGAACTTCGGACCTGATTGGCAGATGGAGATCCAGTAGAGAAGCATATTTTTATTAAATCATCTAATGGTGTTTTTTGGGGGGTTTTAAAAAATATTTTCCAGCTGTGGTATGAATTACGGTACTTTTCTACATAAGTGACTGCAAATCTATTTTGAGAACCTGGAGAAAATGCACATTTTAAGTATGCTCTTTTAAAAAGTGCAGAAGCAATTAGAATGAGTTGTCATCAGGCTAATTTATCTTTCAGAAACTGATGTAAAATGTTACTTAGTATGGGGAATGTACTGTATATTAAAGGCACTGGAAAGATGCCAGATTTAACCATTAGGCTCATATCATCTGTGCTTCCAGTCAAACTGATGGTTTAACAACAAGAATAAGAAAGAAAATAAAAGATATACCAACAAACAGACTGAAGCTTAACCCAACAAAACCATAAATCTGCATTTACAACCTTCCCCCATCAACCGTTTGTCCAGACGTTGCACGTTCATCTTTAGCCTCACAGTCACTTTCACTGACTTTCAGTGGTGCCCTTAGGCCAATATGTTTTCAGTCCTCTGTTTGACACTGGTGTTGGATTTCAGTGTCAGATATTAGATCTGGCACTGTATTATTTTTATTTTCAAAACTATAAGCACCATGAAATGCAGTCGGCCATGATAGCTGGAGAAAAGAAGGAATCTCCAAGCTTAGATGTAGGTCCAATGCATTTCCAACGGAGAAGCCTCTGTTTCATTGTGGGAGGTTTGCTTCACCACAACCATGACTCAGATTAAGCAACAGTGACACTGGCGGGTAATGACTTTGTATTTATTAGCCAGTATAAAACCAACTCCATCAGCATGGTCACCTTTGAGGCATCGAAGGGACTCGAGGCGCCCAGACCTCCATTAAATCCAGGTCAGCCACGTTCAGGAAGCTTTAGACCTGTTAATGTGGAACTGAACATTAGACTATTAAAACTGCAAAAATCACGAGGTAAACAGCAGGTTTGACTGTTACTACCAATAACATTCCCATTATTGACTGGGAAATATTTAGTTTCTCAAACATTTTATCGTAACAACATGCTGAGAGCCACTGAGACAGACGCATGGTTTTGTATTCAGCCCCTTTTACACAGATATCACCAAATAAAATCTACCGCAACCATCAACCTTCTCGTGTTGCCTGTATAGCTTGTGCCTGTGGATAAATGTAGCTAATTTGTGAGTTTGCTAGAGAATATTAAATAACCTTTTGGTTGTAGCATGATTAAATGTGGAAAAAGTTGAGGTGTGTGAATACTTTGGCAAATCACAGAAGGTGCTATTGATGCAACCCAATGCATTTTTAAGAGGGATAAACCCCTTTCCACCCCTAAAGCATTTTTTCCCTTGCATTTATGAAAATTCTTTAAGTATCCTCAAATACTTGTGGGTAACAAGGATTCACACAGTGGGCAGTTAGCGCCTCCGAGGCACGGATAGATAAGATTCACGGTAGAAGTTAGCCAATATCTCCAAACTGACAGGAACTTTTGCTAAGTGTGACTTTAGTAAGCTCGTGCAGGTTTGAATAACATCAAGAAAGCCGAGGGAGGATTGGAGGGGTGGAGGGGGATGCTGCTCTTTGATGTGCAGGATTGAGATGTGATGAGGTCTGTTCAAAGTGAGCACAAAGTAGTGTTAAGATGGAAAGAGCAAATGCTGCTTTAGTCAAGGTAGACATGGTGAGTTGGAAGGAGATGATGAAGAAACGTCGTGTCTCCAGCAAAACCAAAAGGAGATGAAACGTTATCAGGCATTAAATATAGATGCTGTCTCGTGTCTTGGATTTTGTAATGTGTGGATTTTTTAAAATCAAAGTTGGTCGAGGGTGGAAACCCATCATCCATCCATCAGTGCATCCAACCATCTATCCATATTAAATTCCTGTTTTAGCATGAGTGCAGCGCATAGGATGCCGGATGTTTGTCTCCGATGGCCAACATGATGCCAAGGCTCCCTATGGCAAATAGTTAATTACAGAAACTCATTTTGCATACGACTTTCAGCTCTTTATTTGTGCATTTAATCTTCGGCTTCTGGACTAAAAAATTAAAGCCTGACAACTTTCAGCAAGCCTCATTAAATCCATCGACTTGCACTGCAATTACAGGACATCATTGTTAACCTCATTACTGAGAGAAATGGTGAGCGTGTTAAAAATAGATTACTTTTTATCAGTATGCTCAATTAAATATATATTTAAAAAATGCTTTTATAGAAAGCATTATTGGCTTAATCATATAATGGAGATGAGGATGGTGTCTAAATCTACCAGGGATATAAACAATTTGTAGCTTCACTGAAGCAGCATCATCTGGTGAGAACATCTTCATGGCTTTCTTTCAACAAATCCTGTCACAACTCCAGAAAAGACCAGATTTGTAGATCAGACCTATAGACGTCCTATTGACCGAGCTTCCCACCTGAGCTGCAGCTCCTCCAGAGTTGGTTTATGTGGACTGCCACGCTCTTTCCATTTTGATGTAATGATTGATTACATGGAGCTCTCCTTTCCTTGGTCTTTGTGATGCTTTTTGTTCGCCAATGTTCGCTAACAAACATTTATGACCTTCATAACACAGAGGGACTTATGCTGAGTTTAAATTGCATGCATCTGAACTCTGTATTTCAGTTTTGTGGCTACTAAATGTAAATAACCTTCAATTAGGATTTCTTTCGGGGTATCAGAGTAAAGACAATACAAAAACATACAAGTCGGTTTAGAATTTTATTTGAATACATATAAACTATAGGCATGTCATATTTCCTAAAACACACCAGAGTCTGTGTGGCTATAATGAGACAAAATGTAGGGAAAAAAAGAAATTATATAAATAAAGTTAGGAATACTTTTCTAAGGGACTAAACATCTGCATTAATGTTTGTCAGAGTTGTTACAACTTTTGTGACATTATTTGTGTTTGCTTTAAAATTGGCACCTAGTGAATTAGTTTTTATGACGAGTCTGCTCGGATCGGTCTGTGCCGCAGAGTTTCGCCTCTGAATGCTTCCTCTGCAGCAGCACGAGAAACACCAACACATCCTGCTGTGCACCTGTTCGGAGAGATATAATTCTGAGTGATTTATACGTGTGGATCTTTGTAAAATTAAGCTGTTATTGAGTCATCTCATCAATGAAATTACATGATTGCATTTTAGTGAATTTTAAAGCATTTCACTTGCTTTTTCAGTCACGCAGATTAAAAGAGTCGAGGGCAGATTGTGCTTACCGCTGCTGTCGTCATCGTTGGTATCGTGCCGGTGCTTCTTGTTGCTGTTGTTGTTGTTGTTGTTGTTGTTGTTGTTTAGCCTGCTTGGATGGCTGCCCTCATTTTCTTCCTCTGTGTCAGGTTCAGTGACGAAGCCGCAGCAGAGGACGTCTCGTCGTCGTGGCCAGCAGCCCAAGCTGCTCAACAGCCCTGAAGACAGCCTGTACTACAACCAGCTAAATGTGAGTTCAAAGTGCCGATAAAGGCCTTTGTCTGAGTTTGGTTCCAGATGATAATACAATTAAACCTACCTGTGCCAGACCCTGGAGCCCCACCCCCACACTCCTCTGCCTCTTGTCTTGAACATGTGCTTATGCTCTTTATCTGTTGCTTTCATGTCAGGATGTCTGCCTTCACGGTGAATAATTGATGTGGTTTATCAAAGCCGAGCAAGATGCATGCTTCATCAGACTCACTTGAGCCCTTTGATCAGAAAAAAAATTATGCTGTGACTTCTGATATTATCAGCATCTGCTTGCATTCAACACAAAATCACTTTGAATTAAAAATTAATGACTCTCTGCTCATCTTTTGACTGTGTGCTCTTGGCCCTTTCCTCAGAGAACTCTGGATCACCAGGGGAGCAAGAGGAAGCCGAGAAAACTTGGGTAAATAACTGCTTTCCTACTTACAGTGACTCTAAACAGAGCAGGCCCGTTGTGGGATCGGAAAATCCAGAAATGGAGTTGTTTTCTTACAATGTAAATGGAGAGCTGAAAATAACACTTTTTTTGTTGTTTTTCTATGGGAGGAGGCTCTGCGTCACTATAGAGAGTGAGGGGGGGCACATTAGGCTTTTGTCAGGATGTACATTTTAATTGTTAAAAACCTGACTTTGCACTATAAATGACACAGTTTGAGTTAAGCACCTGACTACATGCCTGCTGCGTCTGCAAATGTTGCCTCTTTTTCTTCGGATCATGAAAAACTTCATCACTGCCCACTCTATCCAAGCTTTTCACTCCTGTCTTCTCACACATCACAGTCAAATCAAAGTGCTGGACGGAGAGGACGAGTACTACAAATTACTGTCAACCGTGGAGTCGATCCCGGAGGAAGAGCACGCGACTGAACCCCCTCCCACCCTTTCCAACGGGCCCCTCGTCAGTCAGCGCTGAAGCTCTGCGTCAGTGTCAGCCGGTAAGAAAGACACGTCAGACACACAGACAGACAGACACTCCAAAGAAAAACCGCTCTGTGTTGGCCGTGCTTTGGTGGGAAGAACAAGTAGAACTGGTGCAGGAGAAGCAACTTGTGCAGACATTGTTCTGTGGTGGGTTAATCAAAAAGGCTCTGAGTTTGTGTAAGTAGTTCACTTACCTTTCTGGCATGATTGTACAGATCACTGCTCTTGCACATCGTCTTTTGTTTTATTGGTAGATGGCTGCCCCATTTCCTATAAGAAAATAAATTCTGCTCAAATGAAAATATTTTACATATGTGCCAGGGGTATGAATAATTTTGTGTCTTACTGTTATTTTCTTTCTTTTTAATTCCTAGTCTTCTTAAGTTTTATTTAGTTTTTACCCAGATGGTCCACTTAGGATTCTACAACAATAACAACTTGCAGGATTTCTCTTTTGTCTTTGGCAAAACACTACAGGCCATTTCTCCAATAGTGCTATAGACTGTTTTGGTTGTATTTACCCAGAATGCCCTCTGCTATAGTACACTTTCAGCTTTTGGAGCGGTCTCCAGTCTGTTTGCATTCACATATGCATTCAAACCGCCCCAGAGTTCACTTTAACCAAGACGAGACCCAGGCTTTTAGACGGACCAAAGTTCACTTTTCTGATCTGCACCAGAGTTCAACTACATTTTCACACCTCTCAAAACAAAGCAGATTTTCTTGGCAAGTGAACTTGAGTTCTGGGCTGATGTGAAGGCATCCTAAGTTGGCAAAACTGGCTCAGAAAGATTGACAGAGCAACCTCACTGTATTTAGTTTGCAATTTCTACTTCAAGTCTCCTCCTCTTGCTTCTTGAATGAAGTTGTTTCCACATGTTATGAAGGACATTTTCTGTAAAACATTCTTCTTACGTCTTCTGTTCTTAATCTAGCTTCATTTTAAAAACTGATACTGACACTAATTTAAATCTTCTTCCCCCAGTAAATGCTTCTACTCTGAAAAGTGTTTCTAGCATGACCGGTTAGTGGTGAGTTTTTTTATGTTCATGGGTCAGAAAATAAATCTGAGCAGGGAGTCACTGGTCAAGCTAACCATCAACCACCAGCTGATTTCTCTGTACAGCTCTACATTACTGTGTTTTTTTCTTTTTTACTGCAAAGGTTGTGTCAACGAATAGCTTGACAATAGTGAGATTTACTCTTACAAAGTTGTGCCTTTATTTGCTTCCTGAACAAGATAAAATTGATTTATTTTTTATTAATAGATAAAATTCTGCCACATGTTCAAAGCTTTGCTCAGGTGACAGATTGCAGTGAAACTTCACAGACGTTCCTTTATAATCATGTTAATCATAATAGACAGAAGGAAAACATCGTGTGGTGGTGTTGGAAGAGTGTACAGCGTTAAAAATCAGTTGTAATAATAAAACACTCGCACTAGAGCCACATATGGCTGAAATTAACTGTTAATGTCTTTGTTATTCGTTTACATTCCTATTACTTTTTTTGATAGATTCATGAATATGTAACATTTGAGAAATAAATCCAAACAACTGAGGTACAAAAAAATAATGCATCCTCCTCTGTGTGAGTAAAACCATTCCCTGAAACAGTAACACCATGTGGTTTACATCTTTAACAAACATTTTCCAGCTCTTTTCCACATTTCCGACGAGAAGCCCCTCATCCCGCACCAAGCCTCCAGCCTAAGCAGTGTTAACATGAAATTGAAACATCTACCTATTTCCAAACCTCGTGTCTCCTGTCTCACACTGATCCAAAGACAAATCCCTGCAAAACCCAGAACTCTTTCGATGAGTTCTCCCTCTGCGAGTTGGCTTTAGTTAGAGGGGCTTTGTGCTGTCTGAGAGCAGAGAATCACCAAACGAAGCTTCACAGAGGCTGAGCTAGACCTCACTTTGAATTTCACCCTAAATACAGAAAAAAAAACCTTTTAAGATGTGAAGTGTCGGAAATGCAGGGCTGGCGAGTTGATTTGTGGAGCTTTTTTTTTTCTTTTCAATTTGCATATCATTTACTGCATCTCCCTTTGTTGACACCCGAGGGCCTGAGAAGAGATTTTGATCTTAATAGGAAGAGTAGGGTGGTATGAGTGAGGATCTCATCCTCCTTATGCTCAGCGGGAAAAACATTAGAGCTCTGCATTGATAGCGAGACTGGCTTCACTTAGGTTGGATTTACAGGAATCCTGGTGAGTTTAAAGAGGCCCAAAGAGTTCGGTGTTGGGAGGGTTGGATGCAGGTTGGTGCATGAGGACATTACAGGCTATCTATATGTGTATTTAACTATATTTACCATGGGAACTAAAAGGTCTAATGGCATGGAAGTAGTTAAAACATACTGCAAGTTAAAATTAGGACGTTAGTCGGTTGTGACTCCACCAGTTTTGTGGTTGCGACCCTGTAATTTGCCAACCATAACTGTACTGTTTGTTGTTTTGTGCGGCCGCAAATTTTTGTAAAGAGAACTTGCGTAGCTTTCTACATCTCTTTTAAGAAGAAATAATTCCCCACATTAGTGTAGGAAGTGGGCATGAACTAGTGTGAGACTCTCACAGCATGATAACATTGAATGGAAATAACATGGCTTCACTGTGCTTGGACAGAAAAATTTAGAACTACAATGTGTAACATAATCCAATTAATTTTAATTAAAATGAAATTCATATTGTTTCCAAAACAATACATATATAAATACACAATACCATATGGAGCATTTTTTGCAATGATCCTTTTGTTTTTACACTAAAAGGTTACAAAATCTGTAATCAGTGTGAGACCTTGATCAGTGTCAGAGTCTGTAAAGGTCTGGTCTGGAATCATCCAGCCAGGTTTAGCTTTGTTGTTCAAGTTGCCCAGAAATCCAGAGCTAATATAACATCTCATTTGATTTTAGAGCGTTCTGTTTTCAAGTTGGAAAAGTGATATTTATTTGTTTTAGTTCCAACTAATATCAGCAATTCGCGACAATGGCATTATATTTGTTTCCAATTTTCACATTTAAATGCAACAAGAACATGTTCTCAATTGCACATTTTATAGCACTGTTTATCCCATTGTTCAAGACGGATGCAAACTATCAAAATGCTAATAAATAGTGAATAGCAACAACTTTTATCATAGTTTAATGTGTCCCAACTTCCCCTGACAGAAACAGGATATTGTCTCATTGTTTTTCCCAACCGAGAGCCTGAAAACTTCTCAAATTAACTTTTTAAAATAACACCTTAATCTGAATCCCTTTTAAGTGCATAACTGTTCAGTTTAGATTTGATTAATGTAAGAATTTTAGATGTTGAAGTAAAAATAATCAATTACAATCTAGACTCCTTCAAAAAACAAAAATAACTAACTTTAGCATGGTTAGTGGCTAGCAGTCGAGGTATTATGTCGCTGTTCCTAAGAATCGTTTGCATCTTGTCCCTTTTTATATTGAGTTCTCAAAACAAAGACATCTTCAGTGCTTCCGTTGCTAAGTGATGCTGAGGAAATGATGTCTTTATTTGCTAGTTTTGTCAACGCAGCAACTACTTCCGTTCTAACTTCAAAATAAGAGCCTCAAACATATCTATTAAAGCACCAATCTGCATAGACCATCTTAGACTTCACTAGATGAAGTCACTTAAAGGATAAGAAATATTGTAGCATTTTAAAATTATGACTCCATGAGAAATTTCTCTTGTGTGGGAATCAAAGTGCAAGTCAGCTGACTGTAGGAGTGAAGCAATATGTGATGAAGGCAGTGCTGCATGAGTCTTAGCTCCAACTGGCAGATAATTCTCCAGCATTTTTTCATTGCTTTATTAAAATGACTTTAAATTACAGCAGCAAGATGGCAAAAATCTTTGCAAAGGATTTCGGTTGAACAGACATTTAAATCACATAATTTTGGGTAATAATACAACTTTTTTTATTTTATTAATTTAGTGACCACAAATCTTAAACGATCCACTTTATTTCTCCAAATGAACAAAGTTAAATATCAGAGATAGCAGCTTTTGTTGAATAAATATCAAGAGGTTTGTTGAAACTAGACAGAGACTAATTGAGATGTTTTATTGAAATAATCATGAAAACCCCTCCATAATTGTAAGTACAGCATAATAGACTACTAAAGAGATGTCTCACACATACCAAGACATTATTTAATGAATTTTACAAACATTAATGATCTGTAAATTGCCTTTTTTTTCCCAATGTTGAACCTGCATAATTAAACTCATGTCTTTGTGGCTTATCATCAAATTTAAGGCTGCAGGAATTCAAAGCGTAATACAGCAGAATACTGTCAGAGTTATAATGTGGTGTCACAGTTAGTTCAGACGCATTTCACCTCCGGTCCTAACCAAGGATCGCAGAATAATTAAAATCCTCATTGTGCATTACTCTCTTGCTGGGATAGTTGGTTCCTCCGAAGAGCAGGCTGAAATAGGTCACCCCAGCACCCTGTAGAGCGTCATAAAAGTACACTGAATCAATTAAGTGTGATCATGCTCCCTTGATTATTTCGGCCCTGTTTTACCACAGAGAGGAATTTCAAATAGGCTCAGTAGTTTGAATAACAAGGTTGGACTGTGGTGACAAATGGTGCCAGAGAGGGTGTTTCTTTCCCCTGTTTTTCTCTGCCAAATTAACTCCCCTGGCTGATTGCCTGCTTTAGCATATGAGAGGAGGTGAGCAGAGGTGTGTGCATAATTGCCTCCGATGGCTGATTATGTGCTGCAAAAAGGCAAATGTTATGAAATGCTGACCCGATGAGCAGAAGCTCCAGGTTGCCGTGGAGGTGTTGGAGGCTGCAGGATGCTGAGGGACGGCCAGCGTTTTAGGTCCCGACACCTGTGTTTCCTTGGGTACTTTCCTGCAAATCCAGCTCCGTCTTGTTTTTAGCCTCATTAAAATCTGACAACATCTGGTGCGTGGGATAGGGCTCCTTTAATGTGGGTAACATTACTGCTGGTGTTATTTTTTGCTATTTTAGCTATTTACCTCATGGGCTGTGTGCACGTTCATTAAAGATGCATCCAAACTGCTTCACCAAGGTTTTTTTTTTCTTTAAACCACATTTTATGGAAATCGCTCAAGCTGCAGCCTCCACAAGTGATGAAAAGCTTTTATTTTCTAAAAAAGCATGCTTACCTTTTCACCTAATAGTGATGTCTCACTTCAAAGAGAGCGCACGATTAGGCCAACATTGTCCTGTTTCTATATACTCAGAGTTCAAAGGGAGAGTTTCACGTGCAGCCTCCTCCAATCCTCCAGTTTACGTGCTTTTCATGCTCACATGTGTCTGATTTTTCACACGCTGGAATTATTTTTCACACTCTCGAGATTGCATGCAGCGCCCTGCTGAAGTATTCATACTTCATAAACTTTTCCCACATTTTGGTGTTTTGCACTATAAACCTCGGCATATTTTCTTTCTATTTTATGCGACAGACCGACACAGAGTCTCCTATAAAATGGCAGCAAAACAATTAAATGTTTTCAAAAGATTTTTATTGATAAAATCTGATAAGTGTGGCGTGTCAGTATCTAGCCCTCCTGAGAAGCCACACTCTCCTATACATTTTTGGAGATGTGTCTCTGCCAGCTTTGAACATCTTAAATTTTTGCCCGTTCTTTGTGAAATCAGTCAAACTGGATAGAAATCATCATTACCACTGTCTCAACAATCTCAAGTCTCTGCAGCTTCTCCTCTTTTCTTTCATAATTGCCATGTTGCACTAACTGTTGACAAACATTCCCAGAGCATCATGCTACCAACGCCATGTATCACAATGGGAATAGTTTGTTCAGGATGAAGTGCAAGTTTCCTACCACACGTATTATTTCCACAATAGGTTTCATTTTATTCTTAAGGCTTCCTTGCAGGAATTGCTTTTGCTTTATACTGACAGGTGAGTCCTTGTAGGTTTGCTTTTATCCCATCCTCTTTAAAATATGTGGCGGAAAGAGGATGGGATAGGAAATATTTTCTATTTCCTATCTCAAAACTACTTTAAGTTTCTTTTTATTTTTATCCCTGACCAGTCCGGCAATTTCTTCTTGTGGATTTTAATTGGAGGTGTCATAGTAAAGGGGGCTTAACGCATGCCACGTTTCTCAGATTTACCAAAAACACTCAGAATGCATCCTTTTCCTTCCACTTCACAATTATGTGCTACTTTGTGTTGGTCTTCCCACTAAAATCCCAATAAAATACATGCAAGTTTGAGGTCTTAACGTTACAAAGTGTGAAAAAGTTCAAGAGGTGTAAATATGTTTACAAGGCACTTTGTATTTATTGCAAAGAATTAGGACAAGTTCCTGTTTTACACTTTTTTCCCCGCCTCGCAAACAACAATTAAAGGGGACAAGAAAATAGCTAAAAACAGTACAAAGTCAACATTTGCCGCACTTTGAGACACTTTGCTGCCTAATGATGGATACATGAACATCAATCAGATGTCAGATGCATGTTGGTGGCTCTGAGCAAGAGAGACATTCCCTAAAGACGGCATTAATAAAGGAACTGGTTGAGCCTGGTTGAGACACAAAGACTAAGAGGAGGGGAGGAAGAACGAGATAAAAGACTCTGTTGAGTACATACATCAAAGCCTGCTTAATGACCAGGGATGCCATTAGGGTTACAGTGGCTTTTGTTTCAGCTTTCTCTCACCTGCAGTTTGTTGAGGATGCTCTATGCGCTGTTTTGTTGTGAAAATTTGCATGAATATAAAACGCAGGGATAAGAGTTGCTTCCCGGCTGCTTGTCTTGGAGGTGGCTGAATGTTTTAGTCAGAATTGCAGCCTCCTTTTCATTTGTAAAACAGACCTGGAACCAGTTTCCTCCCATTTTTTTAAATAATAATAATAATAATTTTAAAAAAAGGATACAGTGAAACAAAAGGTTTGCACAGAAAACCAGAAACACCATGTGGAGTCTGTGATGCGGTGAAATGTATTGTCTTAAAGTTTTCTCTGTGCCTCCGGTGCTGGAATTGGTTTTGACAAATCAGAGCGTGAAATTAAAATGAGCCCCTCTCAGTTTGCACACGAGGCAGGGGCACAAGCAGACTTGGCATGGCCAAAGGTGTGACCCTGTTTTGTTTTGCCCCAGCTTTACTGTCCCAGATGGTGGGACCAGCTGCCGCTGAATAAACGCTGGACCGGGTGCAGTGTGAGAATTACCACGGCCTTGTTTCTGTTTGGGACGCATCACAGAGAGCTTGTCACTTTTTGGCCACCGCCAGCAGGAGCAGGAAATGTCACCTGGTGTTCGACCAAACTTCCTTCCTTTGCAGTACAGATTTTATATTTATTGTCCGTTGTTTTTATTACAACCACCTTTCATCGCATGAATCGGTGCAACTTAATAAATTTGTCTTAATATATTTTACTTCAGCGATTCAATTCAAATAGAGAAACTCGTATGTAAAATCATGACACAAAGTGATTTGAAGTTTTTATTTCTGTTTCCTTTGGTGATAATGGCTTACAGCTAATGGAAATTCATCTTTGAATGAGAGAAAGGTGAGGCCTACAAAACTTTCTGCAGCACATGAAAGGAAATTTAGATAGTGCTATTTATAGGGATTCTGTGTCTTTCCTCTCTCTTTAATCTGCTTGCATATACATATACACTGACATGCACATGCAATGTTAAGGAAATTACTTTACTAAGGCGTAACTTAGTTAAAGGCCACTTTGTGTTTGTCCCTTAAGGACTCTTATTTGCCTTTAATAAATTGGACTGGTGATTTTTACTCTGTTTTTTTGGTTATTCAAAATGTTCCCTCCCAAAAAAAAACCCCAGAGGAACAATAAAAATCAGTAATGGTCAGAAGAAAAACTGTTTTTTTGTACATTTGGAGCTTTTTTAAAGTTGAAAGATGTTTTCCCGTAGTTCGCAAAAGTTATGGATCTCAGCTGCCTGTGAGGGGCTACAATCAGCAAATACTTGAAATTTACCTGAACATGCATTAATACACACAGTGAAATTAGTCTTAGCGCTACGCCAGAAGTTAACATCTATGGTCTTTCTCCTCAAGGTCCTTGGGGGTTCAGCCAATCAGTGCCAAAGAAAATGGATTGGGTGGTTTGCAAAGGCCAGCCAATGGTGTGTCAAGTAGCATTTCACCAAGATATTTCAGGTTCCCAAGCTGCAATTTATGTAGAATATTTTATAATACAATCCGCAATAGGCAAGTTTTCTGCAAATAATGTGGAGTGACGTTTCACAGAAAAATCCATGAAGAGGTGAATCCACAAATACATCATTCTTATCAGGCAGGTCCCACTGTAAAGGATGTACCAGCAACACTAAATCTACTTGAATATTTACACAAGACAAATTTAATTTTAGTGGGATTTCATGATATAGACCAACATAAGGTTGCGCTTCTTTCTGAATCGGAAGGAAATTTGTGTTTTTCAATTCATTTAACAAATAAAACTATCAGAAAAGTGTGACATGCATCTCTTTACCCTGACTTGGGAACTGTTGACAGGAAAAATATAAGTCCTACTCAATCCAAACTTGACCTTTATTTGAAGACATAATCCTGGACACTTAATATCCACAGTGCAACATGGTGGTGGCAGCATTATGCTGTGTGAATATCTTTCTTCAATATAAGCTGGGAAATTTGTCAGACTTCATAGAAAAAAAAGATTTTAGTATGTACTTTGTTGAATATGAAAGCATTCCACACTTTTCAGATTTGTGCTTACATTAAATGTTTCGAAGCATTTATCACTTTTCTTTCCGCTTCACAATCACGTCACTTGGTGTTGGCGTAGCTCATGAAATCTCAATGAAGCACATAGAATCATGCGGCTGCAAGGTGACAAAACACGCAAAAGCCACATTTGCGAGGTGCTGTGTAATAATAACACAGCGTGAGTGAAAACGTGTGCTTGTTGCTCGTAGCCACTGACAGCAGTAAAACGTCAGAGGCTTGTTACGTCTGTGACATCTCAGTTTGAAGGTGATGTCTTTTTATTGTAATGTTTCCTGAGAGAGCACTGGAGGCGGGAACTTTGTACATCATCACAGAGGGGGCAGAGATTTCCTCTTTAATGCTGGATTAGCGCAGCCAGGGTGGGCTGAGAGGAGGTAAAATGACCTGTCCCGCCTTTACGTGACCCGGGGCCGGCGCTGCACATTGCCAAGGCTTTGCTGTTTGCTCTTATGCAGCGAGATCCTGGGCTTCATAGGTTGAGCAGAGAAGGGGGCCGGGGCGGCAGAAGAGTAGTATCGTGTTGCAGGGAAAATTAGTGAGACCAAAGTTGGAGTTTCTCTGTGTTGGGGGCTGCGAACAATGGCAGCTTTCTGTCAGACAGCGACTTCAAAGGTCTGCTGAGTGACTGCTCTGAGTTATACTTTGTTGTAGATCACTGAGGAAATTCACAGATGTTTTCTCATACGAGACACCATTATAGCGGCTCAAGTACCCAGTAGCCTCGAGCGTCTCTCTCCCTCTTCTCCCCCGTCTCTGTCTCTCCCACACACTCACTCTCACAGCCTCTGAAATCTCTTCCATGAGACAGATGTGGAACCTGTTTTTTTTTTTTTCCCCTCCAACTGTCCAGAGAATATGGAAAGTTAGAAAAGGGTTCGTGTTGTGGCGTTGCCCAACAACTCTGTCAAATCTGAAGTCCTGGCTGTCAATCTGCTCCGACTGTCAAGATCTTCGCACTTCCTCACTGATCCTTTGTGGATCAGAAGTAGAAGTGTGAGCCATGCGGCTGCAGAATGGGAGCAATAGTCAAAAGTGGTATGATTTTCACGTGTTGTTTAACAGTAATATTGATGCTGCGCTCTCATCTTCTGTTTCTTTTAGGTTGCCTTGTTCTGGAGCAGAACCAAAACCCAACGCATCTGAGGAATATGTGACTTTTACTGTAAATTTTAATTTATTTCTAGATGTACTGCTGTTTTTTTATGAGCTAAATAAATGTTTTAAAAATCCTGTTGTTTTTAATGATTGTATTTATCATAATGCACTTTATTTC
Source organism: Micropoecilia bifurca (assembly GCA_903067075.1). Taxonomy (NCBI): domain Eukaryota; kingdom Metazoa; phylum Chordata; class Actinopteri; order Cyprinodontiformes; family Poeciliidae; genus Micropoecilia; species Micropoecilia bifurca. Next base: position 19,797 of record CAEGAF010151119.1, read on the forward strand.
TCTCAAACACATTTCAGGATACATTACACTATTAATACCCATCGAACTTTGCTGCATTTTGTTACTTTTACACATCAATTGCAAAAGATTTTAGGAGATTTTTTAAAAAAATGGTAGACAAACACAAAGTGGTACATCGGTTTGAAGTGAAAAAAATTATCCATTGATCCATTGCCTACTCCCACTTATCCATGCATTGTCCAGCAGTCGCTGTGCAAAAAGCGGGATAGGTCACCAGTTTATTTCAAGGCAACATGGAGACACACAGGATAGAAAACAATACACACTGTCACTCCTAGAGCCAATTTAGAGAGAATCATTAACCTATGAGTGTTTATGGACTGGAGGAAGTTGGCATACCCAAAAAGATGCGGAAAAGCCCAAGCTGGGATTTGAATCTAGGACCTTCTTGCTGCAAGGCATTGGTTCTGAGAACAGTGCACCAAAAACCACATGATGCTCAACATCTTTAAGAAATAAATAAGGAAGGTTTGTGGTGCTACTCTGGTGGAATTGATTTACCAATTTACTTTTTGAAACCAGTTTGATTGCAGAATAGTATATTTAAGGCTGAAAGCAAATACATGCCACACTTTTCAGATTATTTGTATAAAAAAAGTGTTGAAAACCACACATTAATTCCACAATTATTACAATGTTTATGTCCATATTGAAGTCTTTTGACTGTTCCAATCTGTGTTTAGCTTGCTTGCCTTGAGTCTAAAATGTCCTTCCTGCTGTGTGAAATACGAGGTGGCTCTGACTGATCCACATCTTTCAGTACACGAGCAGATAATCAATAGCTGTGGGACGTCCTTCATAATCATTTCATTAATAAATGTTATATATTAAAAAAAATCATAAAATAATTCATGTTATTTTATGTCCAAGGAATGGAAAATGCTCAAGCCTACAAAGTAACAGTCTGGAGTGAGTAAATTCAGTGAATCAAGCATGTGGTCATTTCTGACAAAGTCCTGCTCAATCAAATTCATCCCTTACCTGGAGTCCTTTTGAGGTGCTTGAAAACCTTGGAGATTATATGTAGAGGTTTATCAAACGTCTCCAAGGAAGATATCAATATTTATTAATGATTACAGCTCACAGAAATCACCTATGAGTGAAATTTGTCTTGCATGTCTGGACAGCCTGCATGTACAGCTGATTTTTTTTGGGGAGAAGTGCTCCAGAAATCAAGAGTCTGTAGATGTGCATATTAATGAATAACAAACAAAAAAATGATTTTGTTTTCCAGTGGGCTCCCTCCCTCCACTTTAATAGTTTGCTGCGTTGACATGAAAGAGCAGATTACTGCATAAGACATTTATCTGACATTTAAACCTCGAAGCAGAAAAACTGACAGCTTGTTGCGGCTCGTACACAAATTTCAGAGAAGATGGGATAATATGTGTTTCTGTTTTCTGAGGCTCTCTCTTATCTTTGTTGAGTCTGAGGACGTCCATACCAGTTTAGCATTGTTGACTCAAAAACAGTAAATCAATGTAAACCAGTGGGAAAAATATAGTAATCTCCATTTAGAAGTTTTTAGTAGTGTCTCAGCCAGAGTTTGACTCCAAAGACAGACACAGTGATGCTCAGACAACCTCAAGTTAACAGTGATAATGACTGTGATCATCTTTAAAACTTTGACTTGTAGAAACCTGTTTTGCATGCATATTTTAGTAACAAATAATGACAGGGCACCTTTTTTATTGTACAGTAATCTCCTCTTATCTAGTTAAATTTTTGAAATGCATTTAAAATTGATGATAAAGCTTAAAGCATTGTGCATCCCAACTTGGATAAACTGTAAAAAACAATAGTTGACTGTAAAAATCTGATTTATGTTTGATGAGAACTTCTGGTTTATTCTTCTTATTAATTTTCACTTATAAGTTGATTCTTAAAAGGTTTACAGTTCTTGATTTTAAGAAATGACCTGCTAACTCATATCTGTATTGGGGCTTCCCTCGGCTTGCTCTTTATAGGTAATTTCGAAAGCAAAATGATAGATTAAATATGTGTGGTGTCAAAGCAAGGACTTCCTTGTTTGCTGATTTTTATTTTTCAACACAAAAAAGAAACTACATCTGCCATAGCTTGATGTAAACAAGGTTGATCTTCTTGTTTTTCACGTCTTCTGCAACTAGCATTGTAGTTTAACAAGGCTCCAGTGCAGCCCAGCAGGACCCCCTCTCCCACCCCTTCTCCCTCATGACTGTGTGTAAAGCCGTGGGAGAGGACTGGGAACATTAATCCCTTCAAAGGAACAGATCTAATTCAAAATCTGCCGCTCCAAACTAGTTGAGAGGACAGTGATTGTTTCTGCAGGGAAGCTAGATAAAGATCAGAGAGCTAACTGCAAACTTCCAATTCTCCACTTCTGCCACAAAAGTTTGGGGGTGTTATCTTATGAAAGCTGCATAGTTGTACAGTCATTATATTATCTGAAACAAAACAACAGATATGATAAAAATAAGCAACAAAAATGAACAAACTTAAGGGATAAAATGCATTTACATGTATGTCTATCTGGTGGTTGTTGTGCTCCCCCTTTGAAATGCCACCCTGGGCAACTGCCTGTTCCATATCAAAACCACCATTGCTTGCACCAAACCTATACAAGTAATTTACTTGGACCCATTATTTAATCTATTTCCTACTCTTATGAGGCCCATATGTATACTAGTAAGTATTTGGATTTGTGCCCTATATACATTTTGCTCAGGTTGTTGAAGCTAAGTGGGCCTCACATCTGCTTTCTGTATGGTACCCGTTTAGATTGATTTAACACTGTAAACAACCCGTTTAGATTGATTTAACACTGTAAACAAAGTATCATCAATACCAATTGGGTACCTTCTGTGGAACTTAGCTGACTCTCAAATGGGTTCAGATTTTAGAAAACACCTAAGACCAATTTGTCCCTTTTGTTTAAACCACAAATGTCCCGCATTAGACCTTTACGTCAGACCATTATGTAACCCTTGGAAGATTAAATCTTGGGTCCATCATGTAACTCATTTCTATGGACCGGAGCTTCAAGTTGAATTACCAGATGTTAGTTTTTTGTGTAGGTTTTTATTGGTATTGTAAATTGTATTGCTTAATAAACTTTGAGTATGATTCTGATCAAACAATTCATTCACATAAAACAAGTCCCCATCCCACAATGATGTAACACCCCTGAGTCTTGATGTTACAAACTCCTGCTCTATCATGGATTTAATTTGCTCCCTAGCTTGTGTTTCTATTGCTCTATAGCAAACTATGGCATTTTTTTCATGGAAATTCAGCTCTTATCCTCAAGGGTGACAAAGAAATATAATTAAGAGATCTGTGTGAAGCCGTTTTGTTAAAGTTACTTTTCATTAACTTACTTTTTCCCTGTCATGTTGTAGGAATTCTCCACAAGCCAGACGGATAAGTGCATCTCACAACGTGCTTCTTGAATGGGCCTCATATGGAAATACTGACTGGGAGGAAATCTGTTCTGGAATAGATCCCAGGATTGATTGTGTATTGGGTCTGTAAACGCTGAATTCAGGACAGTTCTGAGTAAAAAGTGGAATTCATGTGGACCTTAGTTGCATTGATCTCATTCACTTAATGCCTACCAGCTAAGATATGAATTTGCCAAATGGTTTTGCTGATATAAGTTGTAGTTTGTAAACAGATCATTCTCGTAAAGGCCAGATTATAACCTAAGTAAAAAAAAATTATGGGGCCCACATATGCTTTATATCTGGGGCCCTATTATGGGCCCCATTTATCAGTGTTGGCTGGGTGGGGATGTTAACTTGAATTACTGTTGTAGGCTCCTATTGTTAGTGCAAATTTCATTGTTTAATTAGGATAGAAAAAACCCCTCTAAATTAGAATTAGCATGTGATAAAATAGATGACTGAAAAAAATAATAATTCAGAGAGGATATAATTAAGTGTTTAATGCCAAGCTACAGTTCAAAGGCACAACAAAAGGAAATCTGGATTCAAATTAAAAATGTAAAAGAGAGGCAGATTCTTCATAGATGAGAACTTCATGTTGAGTCACTTGATTTTGGTCTTTTTCACTCCATCAAACAAACCAGCCAAAAACGCTCTTGGAGATCTCCAGAGATAACAATGTCACATTGTCACATAAGGTTCTGCTACAAATCCTTAATTACAAAAAGAGGATCAGATGACTACAGCATCCAATACCGGGGTCTCCAGGCGGCATGGAGGTCTTTGATCAAGAAAATCCAATTATTTGTGTATATACATTTCCCACATAGTGATTACTTCATTAATTGTCCCGCCTTTATCTCCTCCCTTCCCAGCCCCCCTAATAATCAGCTCCTTTATCCAGACCAACAAACACACCATAGGAGCTTTGTGGATTCAAAGGATTTGCTTTCCCCTCTCAAAGAGCCGCCATTCTTTGATGATTGGGCAGCGGCAAACTTCAAAGTAATAAATCTTATTTCTGACTGGCTGGCGGCCCACCAAAGTCCTTATCAAATTCTAAGAAGTGATCCCTCACTCTTCAGATAGACCGAGGATATATCGGCGAGAGGAGGCACAGGAGAGTGAAGACCTGCCCCGACCAGAATCTGCTTTTTTTTCTCCTCTCCCCCTTCTTCCTTTTCTTCTTTTGCTCAGAATTGCCACATATTCATCAAAATTAGCGCGTTTGTTTATTATTAGCTTGCATCGGGAGGAGGAGGACGCGCACCATGGCGGCGGTGGCTGTTCTGCGGAATGAAACACTGCAAGCTTTTCTCCAGGTTTGTGCGCAACTTTCTTTTTCTACTTTAAGCGTTTAGGAAACATTTTAAAGCGGACCACGTTTCACCCGGAGTCGATTTCAGTTGTTCTATCGAACATATGTGAAGAGTTTTCTTCTTCTAAATATGAAGCGGAAATGAAGGACGCGGGTTCTGACTTCTTAAAGTTGGAAGTGGTGCATTTGTCTGTGGATGTTTGTGTGTGTGTGTGTGTTGAAAATGTATGAAAGGATGAAATTTCTCGTTTTAATTCATCCAGTATGCTCTAGCAAAAAAAAAAGTTTATTATCCTAAATTATTAAAAAAAAATTCCCCTCCTGTTATTCCCAGATACACATTTGACAAAAGTTAGTCAAGACTGTGACCAGTTTTCTCCACGAGTTGATAGTCTTTATTCTTCTTCTTCTCCTCCTCCAGGATCGCACTCCAAACTCCTCTCCAGAGAACTGTAAACACTCCCCGCTGGCGCTCCTGGCCGCCACCTGTAACCGGATCGGACATCACCACGGATCCAACCACCCGGACTTCCTCCAGGTCCCCTACGACCCCACTCTGGGCTCCCCCTCGCGACTATTTCACCCGTGGACTAACGAGGGGGCCCCCCAAAGCAGCCTGGCGGGCAACTCCACTTTCGGACTATCCTCCAAGCCTCAGCTGTCTGCGCACATCCAGAGCTCCTTCAGCGCCCACCACGAACTGCCCCTCACCCCGCCGGCGGACCCCTCGTACCCCTATGACTTCTCCCCGGTTAAGATGTTACCTTGCTCCATGCAGACCCTCCAGTCCACCTGTCCTCCCACCTACGTCCCCGCCGTCAGCTACGCAGCTCCGGCGCCCATCCCGCCTCAGATGCCGGGCTTCGTGACGGGACCGTCCGGCCTGGTCCACCAGCAGCAGAGACAGTTGTCCCCGAACCCGGCGGAGGACATCCCGTGGTGGAGCCTGCAGCAGGGCAACCACGTCGGCCACTCGTCCTCTCTGGGTCCCCACCGCTTCCAGCTGCAGCGGGGCTTGGTGCTGGGGCACACGGACTTTGCGCAGTACCAGACGCAAATCGCCGCTCTGCTGCACACCAAGTCGCCGCTGGCGACGGCGCGGAGGTGCCGGCGCTGCAGGTGCCCCAACTGCCAGTCGTCCACGTCCAGCGACGAGCCCGGAAAGAAGAAGCAGCACGTCTGCCACATACCCGGCTGCGGGAAGGTGTACGGGAAGACGTCGCACCTCAAGGCGCACCTGAGGTGGCACTCCGGGGAGCGGCCGTTCGTGTGCAACTGGCTGTTCTGCGGCAAGAGTTTCACCAGGTCGGATGAGCTGCAGAGACACCTGAGGACTCACACGGGGGAGAAGCGCTTTGTGTGCCCGGACTGCTGCAAGAGGTTCATGAGGAGCGACCACCTCGCCAAACACGTGAAAACGCACCAGAATAAGAGGAGCAAGTGCCACGAGAAGACGCTCGATCACGTCAAGAGAGAGGACACCAGGAATATGTTGTAACGCGGTTCACTTCGCCCCCGTTTCGGACCCAGGCGTTGCCATTTCGTACCTGCACACTGTAGCGATGATTATCCGCCCCCCCCCCCCTCCCCCCCACCTGACATTACATTTTGTTACTCCCCGACAATACAAGGATAGTGAATTAAGAGACTTATAATTTAATTCAGTCTCATTTTCTTTCCTGAATAAACTCCCAATTCAGTTGACCGCTGTGCTGATTGCACAGAACAATCAACTCTTAAGAAAACTAACCTTTTACAACCCCATGACCTAAGTTCCTTCTAAGAAGATGACATATACAAGTAATAAAATTTACTTCCAGGCCAGAAGCAAATAACTTGAAATATCAGCTGTCAGTTGTAGGGATGAAACGACCAAAAGTACGAAATGGCAAGGCAGCGACCTGAGCAGCACTCTTTAAGGCTCAACACACCTGCTAGTTATTTCAAGCAGCAGACAAACATAGTGCAATACAGTCAGTCATTAGTTAAAGTACAAATTAGGCTGCATTTTTATTTTTTTACAGGGTATTTGGACTTTTTGGGTTAATTTCTAAAATCCTGACTGTAGTTTCTAAACTTTGCTGGTCTGTGGGACACATTTCTCTCTGTGTGTATAAAGTTTAATGAGTTCATTTGAGAAGTTCAATCAAGTTTGGGATACTCACTGTTTATATAACATCAGAGAAAAGACAAGTTTTATGACTTGTGTTTTGATTCATTGTCTTCGGTGGAAGATTTCACTCCCCTGTAAATTCTATTTAATAGCTTTTGTTGAATGAAAGTGTCTGTTTTTTGCTCCATATGGGGGTGTTTTCTTTTTTATTATTATTAAAAAAAGCATGCTCTTGAAAAGATCTGCTATTGTTACGATGACCCAAAGTACTGCGTGAGAATAAACGTTACAAAATTGTCTCCCTCTTATAAAGAGAGTTCATTCAGTTTTCCTCTGATATCTCACTGAGGAGGTGACAAGACATTTTTGAAAATATATTTTACCTGCAGAAGATCTACATGAGTTTCAAAAGCTGTTGCCATTGTTGAAAATGTCCCAGTAGACAAATATTACTCTGATATATTTCCAGTAATCAATTGTATGGGATAAAACTATAAACTCGTAGTATTTTCTTCTTGATTTTGGAGTTTAGAGACTGAAGAAAATACAATTTTGATGTTTTTTAAGTTTATAAATGGCTTTAATTTAGCAAAAAAAAAATTGCCATCCTTGGGTATTTTGAAAGAAAAAATGAGAATATTTTGCCTAGAAAAAGTTTAGAATGAGTAAAATATTTTTCTAAATTTCAAAGCATCAAATTCTAAGTTGATTAAGTCTGTATTAGAAAAAAAAATAAAACTATAGAATTTTATATTGATGTACATATTTCAGAGGTGAAAATGTGAGCAAAAGCTTTTTAATCATAACTCCATGAGCGTTTCGGATATGCATAAAGTATACGTCATTTTTTACTAATTAATATATTTTTTCCTGAAGTTCAAGATCTTCAGAATAAATGTTCATTTTTGCAGATTTTACTTTTTTCTTCCTGTATCCGTTAATGTTATATTAAATGAATAATTTGTTTAGTCTAGGAGTGATATTATTTGGTGAGTGGAGACCAAGACTCACTGGATTTTGGAGATTTGAGCAAAGAAGTTACTTAGACGATCCTTAAGATTGGTACAATCTTTTTTAGTGTTTTTTAAATTTATTTTTAAGTGTAAAGCTGTCTGTTATAGGTTCATACGTTTCTCAAAAGAAATTCAAGTGTTTCATCTTGACCTTCTTCACCCTCTTTCTCAGTTTTCTATTGCTAAAGTTCTTCAGTCCAAGATATTGATCAGCACAAATAAGAAGCAATAAAGTCCTTTATTTCTAACAGATCCAACGCATCAGTCAGCGATTCGTCCATCTGCTCCAGCTATTCAGTAAGTAAAGTCCTTCTGCTGTCCTGTCTGTTTCATCTCAGATCAATACAACTGTCAGGCTGAAAGCTGCCACTCAGGGAAGTTTCAGCTGATGGTTTTTTGGGAGGGTTTTTTTTTTTTTTGCCACAACAGCGCCCCCTTTTGCAAGTTGTGGTGGCTCGATGGAGCAAGAAAATATTAGTTTTGAAAGAAAAAATACCAAAGTCTTAACTTTTCTGTAGTGCACATTATCGTAGAGAACTATGTTTGAAATTTTATAGCTATCCCCTGTGTTTTTATGCAAGTCAAGGAAACAGCTAATGCATCTTTGTCGATCAGAAAAATCTGTGAAAAAGTTTTTAACAGTAAATTAGTCAAATACAAAGATTGGTCTTATAATCAAACCACTACATGCATACTGGATTTATCTCTCTACTAGACGTTATTTTCACAATTACTGGAGCTGGTTATGACCTTTTCTTGATCAGTAGTGCCTGTGAATTACTGCTTAAAAATGCATATTATATAAATAATCCTTACTTAATTAACTCTTTAAGTTAATTTGTAAATGTTTCATTGTTTGTTTAATTTGATGCTGATTTACTGTTTTTACATATTATTCTACTGTAGCCTGCAATGTACTGAAACGCACAAAAGAAAAGCTGCGAGTAATATCAAATGTGTTTTTTTTAAATAATCTCCGTAACAATGGCTTTTTTTCCTCCACAGAAGTACGAGAAAAATGAAAGGAACCAAAACGACACAGCAGGATGAGATTTCTCTGTACGAGCTATGAAGTCTTTATCCAGATTCTGATCCTATTATAAAACAACGCCTGCGCCATGCAATGGATGGGGAAGTTGAGTGCAGTGAGATTGTTTCCTCACAAAGGTTTTGGTTTGAGTTCAGTGTTAAAGATAAAGATTTTGGAGGCCGTAGTTCTTAGCTATTCACGGTGTGGCCACAATATGTTGTGGTTTAATATTATTTTCTTGAATTAAATGAAATAATTGGACGTTTCACATTTTTCTGTCATTGACCTGTTGTCTGAATGTAGCTTAAATCTTCATATTCAACACATTATCTGTATGAACCAGATCAATTTGAAAAGCCTTTTCGATTTTACTGCCAGTTCATTTATCCAAACTTGTGAATTGGCATTGAAAAAGGACAGTTTATACATCAAATTTAGGAGGAAAAAAAAAATCACTTTTTTGTGCCTTATCTCAAGTCAAATAACTATTATATCCTAATCATACAAAAATAAAAGATCAAAGCAGTGTTCTGTTCATTTTATTAATATGGCAGCTTTTCTCATAAGTGAATTGAGCTGCATGCTATGTGTTAACACAGAGAATGAAAAATTTGCCAAAGCACAAACACACTTACATGCCTTTACTCTGAGGTTTTTGAAATCTAAAGACACACAAACGACATTGACAGACACCCAACCAATCTACTTCATCAAATGTCAAATTAGCAGTTTTACAGCTACAGTCAAAAAAGACTAGATCGAAAAAATCTGAAAGAATGAATGTTGCCCCTGAATTCCTATATTTTCGAACATATTATGAACCTGCCCCTAAACATTAGACTCTCCCTTTGAGCCTAGCAAGATGTTAGTGTTTCTTTTTACTTTCTTTGAAATGGCACTACTGTTGCAGTACTTGGAACTGAACAAATGTTTATCTTCAGTATTTGCTGCAACAGTTAATGGAATCAAATACAGATTTGTAATTTTCTAAGTAAGAAAACTTTCATCAGCATTGAAATCTATCAAACTAGAAAGAGTTATAAGGGTGTTTCTAAGGTTTTGGGACTCCAGGAAGAGCCACTGTTCACAAATGGAGAAAACATGAAACCCGGTGAACCTTCTTAGGAGGAGCAGGTGTCCTCCATCCAGGAGGTGACAAAAGAATCCTAAATGTAGACAGACCTGTGAAGACACTGCTGGAGTAATCAATGAGTCGTAAGATAAAAACGTGGATACGTTTCTTTAAAGTCCTTTAATCCTAGAAATGTTTTTAGGTGATAGAAGGCTGTCTTTGCAATTGTCTTTATGTGTCTCTGAATGTTCAGGTCCATCACCTCACCCATATTTTGGGCCTGATCACTTCTTTCTAGCTGTAGTAGATGAAGCTATGAGCTGACTATTGGGATCTCTTCAGATGTTTCAAATAATCAGACAGAATTTGTTTGATTACTTGAAACATCTCAGTGTGACCAAGAAAAGCCAAAACATAACAATTCTGTAATAGAGATTGACTGATTGATTTTGATTTAAGCAGATTGTTTGGGACATGACAAGGGAGTTGTAGTATTTGAATACAGAATAAATGGTGTTACCAGCAGCTTAAGTTAGTGCTGTTTCCATCTCTCTTAGGAACTCATTTATTTGTACAATGACAATGAAAAACATATTTAAAATGTAAGCTGTAGGCAATTTATTTTGTAAGAGTGCTGTCAGATAAACAACCTAACCCTAAACTCTAAATTCTCCTTCAGACCACCCATCTTCTCTGTTCAGAATATAGACATCTTGGTTTCTAACACTGTGCTGTTTCTGTTTTAGGTGGTTGTAAACTCCCAGGTGATGACATGATGAGTTTTCTCTCACCAACACCAACACAGAAAATTACCTATCTGCCTAAATATCTGAGAAACTGATCCTAAACGCACAGGAGCTATTAAAAGCACATAACTTATAGAAGTTTTAATGCTGCTTTACTAAGTTCTTGCAACAGATAGCTGTGCTGCAGTGCTGCTTTGACAGGAACCGCAAATCTAGATTCCCTTTCAAATGTGTTATATTAGGATTATTTCTCTCGTTTTCAAAGGTCCACAGCTCCCAACATTGTGTGTGAATTTCCTGCTGAATTGGTATTTCCACCAGAGACCACAACAAATCTCTAAATAATCTAAAAATACTTAGAAATGAAAAGTTATTAGAATTACTAACACTTTCTCCTTTATCTCTTTGGTCGAACTGATTTGATCATTCAGTGTAACCAGATTGCCTTCTGATCAGATATTTTGTTGTACTCTGTTCAGTGTTTCCTTTTTTATGTCTAAACCTGATCAGGACGAATTTTTGTCTAATTATTCATATGCTAGTCAGATTTCCTGATACTTTGATTTGTCAGAGTTAGGTTAGCTGACTACTGCCATACGAATTGTGACTGATTGTCTTGGAAGACGAGCTTCTTTGGAGTTTCAGAGGACAGGCTTCCAGGAAGAACACTAAGATCTCCTAAATATGATTTATTTAAATCAATTTTACTTTCAAAAGGTGAAAAACTGAAAATAGATTTTATTTCGAGTCCAAATTGGAAAGTGTGAGTTTCACTTGAAGCAGGCAGAAAGGCAAAATAATTCTCAATGTCACTGCTTTATGACTTCTCTGAGAAGTCTGGGTTTATTTTCTGGTGTTAAATAACTCCTCTGATTGTTCCTAGTCATTTTTATCTATTTACATTTTTATGGGAAAATTAAAGGATTGCTCCTTTGTCCGTATTAATTGGCTCTCAAGGAAAAGTGGTAATGAGTGTTTAAAGCATGAAAAATGGTTAAATTGGATTCTGATTCGACGTCGTGTATCTGGACATATAAAAGTGTTGTGATAAAGAAGAAATTTCATGCCACTTCTGATTAAAATGGCGAGCCTTGAATGGAAATTTGTGCGTAAGGGGTCAGAGAGAGAGAGAGAGAGAGCCGGGTCTCACGCTGGGCTTCATGTTTTATACATCAGTGCAGTGATTAAAATGTAATTAAAACATGTCAGTGTCTTTATACCAAGCCTTCCCTGTCTCTCACTCTCGGTCTTCATTGAATATATAAACATGTTTTGATGCAGATAAGCATTTACATTCCTGCTTTCCGTACCAACAACAAGCAAACAGAGCAACTTCAGGGACCATCGAGGATGTTTTAGTTCCAGAAGCAATCAGGGTTCAAACGTTTTTTTTTTTTGCTCTATCCTGTCCTTTGTCTTTATTTTCTTGAACAAAGATCATCTTTGTCTTTACAAGCTGGTATCAGTTTTACATGATAGATGGAACAGTGTCATTTCACCAACACTGATGGGAAATGATCAGTCTCCTGTTAGAAGCTAAAAAAGATAATCAGCTCTAGTTTTCTTTTTTTACTAGTCTTCCAAAAAGTTGTACAAGAGTTTTGACTTTTAAACATTTGGTTCAAATTAAAGAGCACATTGGTCACATATGTCATTAACGCACACAAGTTAAAACAAAACAAGTTCAAGCTAACTTATTACATCTTAACGCCTCAGGTTCTCTTAATATGAGCTCCCACCTAAGTTATTTAAAGAGATAAATTGTATTGTAGGCCATCTGTTCTTGCTGTTATTACCAGTAATCTGTCCTTGGGTGTTGTTTCAAATGTCTGGAAACACACAATAGAGCAACATTTGATTAAAAGGCCTAGCATCAATCTAACTGTACAGGCAAGTTTTAGTACAATCCTAAAGTTGTTTTTTTGTTTAAAAATTTTGCAGAAATCCATCTACATGCAGCTGATTGACTTCTTATCAGTACATAACACTTTGGAGCTCTTTTGGCTGGCTTTAAGTCATGTCACAACACAGAATCTGCACTGCTCACTGTTGTATAAACTATGTGATCCTGATTTTATTGGATGAAACAATTTCATCATCGATACTTTAGATAACAATGCTTTCATTGCCTTGTAAAGAGCGTTTTATTGTCTTTCCCTTGACTAGTCCAGTTCTGACTTGACAGAAAAGACCTTCTGTGTCAGCCTGGGCAATTTTAAGTCATCCTTTCTTTCATTTTCCTGTGAGGGCCCACAGGGTTCAGTTCTTGAGACTCTTATTTTTTCATTGTTTTTGTTTCCCTTTCCCCTTAAGAAGCACATTTTTAGTTTTATTTTCATTGTTATAAACATAAACCAGCAGGTTTATTTTCACGTCTCCCACTTCAAGGAGTCATTGTTGAAGTGTCATGAAGAAGTAAGAGTATGGATGATTCTTTCTTGATTTTAATGACAGAAAGACAGTTAGGTTTTTTATTCTTTGTGCTGTTTTCAAATCACGTGATACATTTTGAACTTTTAAATAAAGGTGATTTTGACTCAATCTGCTTAAGTTTTAAGCATCTTTATTTGTTTTGGACCTAAAATGTTGCATTAATTATTAAAATAAAGATGGTATGTGAACAAGTATCTGTAGTTTTCATTAAAATCGGCCACTTTCTAGGAATAATGTAAAGCTGGACAACACTGCTGATTTTTCTTTTGCAGATCAATTGATTTTAGCTTCTTGTTAGGTGAATGTAGCGCCATCATTCCAAAGTATGAAATGCTGCAACATTTTTACAGAAAGTTTCTGGGCGACTCCATTAATAAGGCCGTCTGATAAATAATAAAGTAGATGCAATGTTTATTCAGCCAATAAAAACTCAGATAATCTGTTGGTTTGCCACTCTCAGTCCAATTCCTGACTTAAACTGAGTAATAAGGGAGAAAATTAAGACAGAGAAAAGTGAAAGTGTTAAACTTCACTACAATAAGTCCTGTTAATTTGACACCACACTAATAAACTACGTTTTAAGACCCTTTTAAAAAGTCATAAAATCAATAGTTGGAAGTCTCAGAGTATTTTAGAGTTTGAGGCCATAATAACTAAAAGCAGCCTCTTACAACCACATTAGAGTTTAAGCATCATTTGTAGGGTTACCATTGGATGACTTTAATGATGTAGCTGGGACATACCGGTTAATCATGTCATAAGAAGATGTTGTGAACGAGGTCCTGAAAAGATTTTAAAAAGAGTGAAAATAATCTTTCAAAATCTGAAAGATGAAAGTGACTGGAGGAATTTGAGTATCAGAGAAAAGATTTTTCTTTTGCCAGAAAATGAGAAATTGTCAAAATAACAAAAAAGATGCAAATAAGGCAAAGAAAACAAGTTAATTTTCATTCAGAAACAACAATACTAATGTTTTAACTCAGGAAGACTTCAGAAACCAACATTTGATGGAATCACCATGATGGAGTGGTCTCATATCTTTTTCCAAAGTTGTATGTGTGTGTGTTTGTTTGTTCAGTCTGGCATATATATTATATTGTTTTGAAGCTTTGTCAGAAGCTACTGTAGTTCAACATTTATTCTAGCTTTTATTCAAGCCTTGATAACCTGTTTGCTACTGATTTATTTAGTTTTTTCTCAAAAGCAAAGAACACTGATTTCACAAATGTTCTTTCTGTTTTGTGAGAGTCGAGCTAATAGGTGTGTTTTCACTTTTAACTTAAACTCTTTTAAAATTCTGGCTACGGCCCTCAGCATCCTATGATTGCTGCAGATGTTGTCATAGTTTCACCTGATTAAGTAAGATCAGACAGGGCTCCTCGCACGGTGCAGCAGTTCATCCCAAATCCTCCGCTCTGAGCTGCAGGTTTCTCACACGTGCGTCACAGCACAGCTTCTCCCAGCAGGAGTTTAACTTTTACTTTTTCAGGGAATTAATCTGTGTCTCCTAAATTCTGCTTAAGATCTCGTTCATCCGTAGGAGCAATTGTTACATTTTGGTATTTATTTCCACCCTGTCTTATGACGTGTTAAAGTTAGGCCTAATAACAATAACACTTTCAGTTGCATCACAGGAGCATGTTAGATTTATTCATTTATTAAACTTTAAGGGACATCTCTTTTAGTGGTCTTAATTTGAACTCAAAGTCATTTCCATCATAAGCAGAATTGTCACAGCAGACTGGCAGCCTTCATTTCTTTCATTCTCACCTTCTCCATTTGTGTAGTGCGCCCTCTTGTGGATGTTTTAATAAATCGTCAAGGAAAGAGTGAGTTAATAAAGTTTTGGTCTGTATTGGTAGACACCAAGACTTTACAGTAGGTTTAATGGTTCAACATTAAATGTGGAGAAAGTGAACATTAAGAATGCTGAACATATAAGGCAAAACCAGTTTCAGAGAGTGATTTCTCACAGTATGCTCACTCTTATAGTTACTGTGCCTTGCAGACCTATTCATCCCACATTAACTTGATGTTTTGTCACATTAAAAACCACTAATGTAATTAAATTGTATCGGGATTTTGTGCCATAAATCAACACAAAATAGAACATAACTGCAAATTAGTAGAAAAACGATCCATAATCTTTTTTAAAAGTTTAAATGTCTTGTTCATTCCTGTTTAGCTGCGGTTTGTCAATACTTTTTGCAACCACATTTCACTCCAATTACCAGCTTTGCAAATTTGGAAGGTAAACCTCAAGTTTATTAGAACAGGTTTTCTTCCAGAACTGGCCTCTATTTAGCTTCATCCATCAGCTCATCAACTCTGACCAGCTTTCCTGTCCCTGCTAAAGAAAACCTGTCACTGGAGCTTTAGATGTCTCCTGCTGCTTCTCTACTTGAAGCGCTCTTTACTGTCTGTTAGTTGAGTGGACGACCGTGTGTTTCTAGGTTTCAGGTTGTGCCAAACTCTTTCCATTTTGAGATTATGGATTGAACAATACTCTGTGGGACATCTAAAGCTTGGGATGATGTTTCATAATCTAACATTGATTAAATAATGCACAGTGGGACTCTGTTTATTAAAAGGTGTTTTGGTTCTGCTGGATTTTATTTAGGGTTGGTCTAGATGCTAGACGAGTCCAACCCAAATCATAGTGATGAAAATCTCAACTGCGGTATAATGCTACATAAGAAATGTTAAAACGTTCAGTCCTACATACATTCAGTGTTTAACAATGTGTTGAACACCCACTTGTCATAAGGAATGTAAAAACTAAAGGTTTGGGCAGTAACATCAGAGGCAGCTTGAGGCCAAATCAGTCCTGGACAGGATGAGCAGGTCTCAGTAACAATTCCAGTAAAAGAAAAATGTTTCAGAGAAAAGAAAATGCTGATATTTTATGTAATAAATGTTAATTCATTGTCAGCTGAATCATCTCTGACACAACAGAGGAACAGGGAACCAGAGCTCCGGACCTCCAGGTCCAGACTGTGTTTTTGTGGAACTGTCCAGTGCTGAAAACTCAACCATCCACTCCGGTTTTTGACCGCAGCCTGCTGCTCAACATGTGAATCGACCTTTGTAAATCGCCTTCCGCTCCATCCATCACCAACAGAGGCAACAAATCTTCGCTAAACTGCGGCTGTGTGATCTTTGCGTGCGGTCGGTTGTGTGTCCACTTGTGTCTCTGACGTCACGCATGCCTGGCGCGGCGTCCCAGATTAATTCATGTCTCTGTGTATAATTAGATCCGTGAAATGTTTTTTTTTTTTTTTTTCCTTAATGGAGTGGCCCACTTGTGCTCCTGTAGGAATCATCTCTGGGTTCACGCTGCCACCTTGTGGACAGATTGTGTCCTGCACTTTGGATGTGTCGCAGGTTACATCAACACCTGCCGGTCTGCACATAAAGAAGGACAATAAGATGTGACGGTAGGGGGGGAGGGAATAATAACATGTGTGACTGTGTATAAAAGAATTGTTGCTAAACCATTTTAGCAGCGCTTTAAAAGAAATCCCTCATTTTATCAGGGCGCTTCTTTTAAATGAAATGGCCCTAATTAAAGCCGTATTTGGCCGCTTTTCTCTCATGTCGCCCCCCGCCCTCTCCCCCTTTAGAACAAAACCAAATCTCCTCCTTTCTCCTCCCTCCTTCTTTTCTCCTATCCAGATCCCCTCCTCACGTAGTGTGTTGTTCATAACACCCAAGCATCATGTCCGTGACCAGGATCACAACCAGACCTGGATGAGAAAACAATAACTACTTCGGGGGAAAGTCGCACTTTTGGGGGCCGAAAGCGGCGCCATTTGGAGCCGAACGCGCAGACGGTCTGCAGACAGTTGGTGCTGCTGCTGCTGCTGCTGCTGCTGCTGCTGCTGCTGCACCGGGGGAGCTGGAGGGGCTGCTGGAGCTCCACGCTGTGACTCACCGGTGGGCAGAGGTTCACACACACACACACACACACACACACACACACACACACACACACACACACACACACACACACACACACACATGCAGATGCTTTTTCCGTCTTTAAAATAAGAGCAGATCAAAGCTGCATCTTCACCGGTGAGCGGGGTCACCTTGACTGGGATCTATGGGAAGACTGGAGCTCAGGTTTTCTCCTCTTTCTCGTGTCGGTGGAGAGGAAGCGCAAGATTCTCCCATTCAGGATTTATTCTGGTAATAAATTCACATTTCCCCCCCCCAAAACAACATTTTTTTTTTTTGGGTGGAGGTGGACTGAACCTGTTCACCTGGACGCTCTTCAGCTCGGTAAGTGGATGTGTGCATTTGTCCGTCTAGACATTGTAAACTGAAGAAGCTCATTTATACCAGAGCTGCTCTAACAGGTGTTTTTTTAAATAACTGATCGCCGCTTCTTTTTCAGACAGCTTGGGTTTAATTTGGACGTCTCTTTTTTTTTCTTATTAATCAAGTTACTTCTCTCTGAAAGAATAAAAAACCCCTCCGGGTTATTTTCTATTGCCTGAAATCACCTTGGCCCTGACATTTGTCATTCAGGAGCTAAAACGGATCGTTGATGAAGATGCTGATCGCACTATTAATTTATGAAGAGAATAAAATCAAAATAAAGTTCTTTTTTAAGCTTTTTATTTATTTATTTATTATTTATTCCATCCTTTTCCCCCTTTTTTGGCTTTATGTTATTTTAGGATATTAAACATTTGCTGGTTATGATAATTGTGAATCTCTAACTGAGCATTGGGCCAAAAATGATTAGAATTAGCTATTATTAAATTGTAAAATAAAGGCTTCTGATGTGCAGATATTTTATGACATCTTGTAGATTTCAATCTAAACTTGTAAGGCAGACAGAGTCCTTGTCCAGATTGATAATCTCCTTTTTAGTTGTTGTTGCGGGAGGTTAAAGATTCCTTTGGGATTTTCTCCTACACTTCACCTTCTCCTCTCTGATCGCCTAAAGTGATTTTTTTTTTTTAGGGGGAGGGAGGAGGAGGAGAAGAAACGAAAGAAATAAAGAAAGAAAAGTGACCAGGTTTTCTTGACTCTGGCTCAGGGTCTCTGGGAGTGATGGCGGCGTCTGCACCCTCCTCCTCCTCCTCTTCCTCCGGCGCCGGAGCGGATCCCAACTCGACAAATTTACGGCCGCCGGGCTCAAGTAGGTCCATCACCGATAAAATGCTATTTTCACTTGTGCTATTTACTTTGCAGCCATCGCCATTAATCATCTTCGTCGATGGGGGGCTGTGGGGGGTGGGAGGCAGGAGGGGTGGACGGGGGGGTGGGGGAGTGACAACATGCGGACCCCCTCTGTTCCTGCTGACAGACAGCAAAACATACCCTACAGTCATTACATGCTTTTTTTTTAGAATGAGTTTAAAAGAAAACATTTTATATAGTGTCCATATATATATATATATATATATATATATAAATTGTCGTTCTATTGCATTTGCATTGAGTGCCCGCATGTAAGAAAACAATTGAGATTTGGCCCCTGAAGTGCTCGCTAATCCAGTCACATTAAATGGACTCTAATGGCTCTCATGATCATTGTCGTCGTCATTCTAGTAGGAACACAGACCGACCACTCAGCCGCGCCGGCCCGGATTTTCACTGTCTGTCGCTTGGAGCCTTTCCAAAAATAATAATTACATATTGAATAAAGGGAGAAATAAACTTATTTCTTGAATTATTTAATAGATATATGCAAAAAGAGAATGTAATCTAGATTGTCTTTTTCTTTTTTCTTTCTTTTTTTTTTTTGCTGTCAGCTGATATGTCTGATTAAAAGCGATAATTATACCTTGTTAGGCCAGTGATTTCTCTGTTTTCTTTCCGTGCTTCTGCAGCCTAAATGGTTTTTATGCTCTGAATCCTGTGGCCATTTGCGCATCTGCTCTTTTAGGCTTTCTCCTTCCTGATATGCCTCCAGCTTGAGAAAAATCTCTCCAAGTGCGCTGAGCAGTGGGGGCAATGATCTATCTAATGGTCCAAGGCAAGGGTTAGATTGGGATGCTGGAATTGGAATGATCCCCCCCCGCCCCCCCCTCCACCCCCCCCCCCTCTCCCGGCCCCCCAATACCTCCCCTCTCTCCCATCCCCTTTCCTCTTCTCCCTGAATTCCGCTTCTGCCTCCCCTCCAAGGTGCCCCATCCCCTCTGAGGCTGGAAGCCCTTGATAACGCAGTAATTCTCTATCTGTCACCAAGCAGCCGGCTGATGTCTGCAGAAGGACCGTTCGCCTTTTTTTAACCAGCATCTTTTCACTCTATTAGACCAGCAGGCTGCAGCGGAGTTAAACGTCTAATTAACGTGGAGGCCTGTGGATGATGAATGGGTGACGCGCGGTTAACCATGCAGACAAATACAGATGAATACTATATATATGCTGCATCACTGTCTCTCATCCACGTCTCCATAAACAGAGCAAAACCAAAAACACCCAACAGTGTTTGATGATAATATGATGATAATATTACAATAGTCTTCTTTTTTGTTTGTTTTATTGTATTTTTTTGTTTAGGTTATGATGCGTGGTGTGGAGTAGCTCATGGCTGTACAAGAAAATTAGGCATGAAGATCTGTGGTAAGTTTATATATGTACATGTATTTCTGATTATTACACTGTAAATTGTTTGCTGTTAAAATAACAGCAATAAAGTGTGAATTTCACTGCAGCTCTTGTATTTTGAGTTTTGCAGGGAGCCACCAGACCTGCTGTCAAACGACAGCGCAAATCCAATAATAATAACTCTTACTGCTATCTAAAATACAACGTAATTTTTTACAGTGCTCCAGAGGTTTATGGTAAGCCAAGTTATGGCTGTACCTATGCATCAATTACAGGAAAATCATTGGCTCTGATAAAAAATTATAGAATAATAATCAAAATTTTCCACTCTGGCCGGTTTTATATCAGTGTGTAATGCTCCCTATTTTCTATTTTGGTCATTATTTTTAAATTACAGTAACCATTGTAAATCTACATCATCAAGATAAAAATTGATTGTGCACTATATAGCTGCTGGGTATACAATAATTTAACTCTTAAAAAACACTTTCTCTGCAGGAACAAAACACACATATCTTTATTATTTTAACCATAATTGTAAATGCAACTGTTTACTGTTAAAGTGACAAAAAAGGCTTACAGTGCAAGGAGAGATTGCAATGCAGATTCAAATAATCACTCTGTAACCTCTTCATTTTAACCTTACTGTTGAGTTAACGTTAAACCATTTCAGTACAAAGCCCCAGTTCTGTGCAACATATTAATAGAAATCAACTACTAAAAATGATTGCTGCAAATCATGTTGTGCATTAATTACAGGAAAAAATACACACACACACACACACATATA
>CAEGAF010151121.1:0-22736 GCA_903067075.1 Micropoecilia bifurca
ACACACACACACACACACACACACACAAACACACACACACACACACACACACACACACACACACACACACACACACAGAGTCACATTGCCTCTGCTTAATAGTTAATCACCAATAATGGTTGAAGAAAAAAATACTGTTCTTGCATGTTCCGTTTTTAACAATCAGAATAATATAGAATTTGCATACAAAGATGTACAAAAGCATTAAATTATTACTGATGCATCTCTGTTTCAAAGTTTATCTGTTTGTCTGTTCTGTCCCAAACCTCTTGGGTAGATGAACTGGAAAACCATAAAAAGTGCTAAAAAAAAAAAAAACGACCTTCATCCTCTTACTCTCCTCCATTCAATTTCACTTCAGCTGCATCACAAGGCAATAAAGATGATGCAGTTTCCTTACCTGGCCATGAGGCTGCAAGGTGTAGGGCATGTTCTGGTTCAACACCTTCTGCTTCATCATCAGCATCCTCTTGTGCTCCTCCCCCGGGTGGGCCGTCTGTCCGGGGATCGGCCCCTGCGTCTGCCCCGGCCCCTGACCTCCTCCTCCGGCGCCTCCCATGTACGGAGGCATCATGGGGTTCTTGACTTGACTGTTCCCCGCCATGGGCGGAGTCATCCTCTGACCCATGTGGTCCACGCCGCTGCCGCTGAAGTGACTGAGCGGTTTTGTGTTGTTGTAGGACAGCATGGCGGCTGTCTGCTGCTGCTGTTGTGTCTGTTGTTTGGACAGAGCGTTCTGGTTTATGCTGTTTGGCTGCTGCTGTCCCATCATGCCCATGGGGTTGTGAGGGAGGTAGTTGTTCATGGGAGCTTTCGGCCCATTGTTGGAAGCCATCCCAGCCACCAGAGGGCCCTGTGGTGTGTTAAAGACTTGTGATGGATACATCATGGGGCTGTTGGGCTTGTCTTGATTAAAGGGACCGGAGTTGAAGGGACTGGTTGGAGCACCCACTGGTGACCAGTTAGCTGCTTGTTTCTGCTGCTTATGCTGCATCATCTTGCTGTGGTGAGCATGATGCTGGGCTATTGCTTTTAGCTGCTCTGCTGGAGAAAGTTCAGGTGTGACCGGGCCCACAGGCTGACCTCCAGGGCCAGTCCCACCTGGGCCACTCCCACCTGGACCACCCCCGCCTGGGCCGCCTCCTGACCCCATCTGATTAACTGGGTTCATCATGTAACCGTTCCCAGGCCTGGAGACTGCTTGAGTCTGAGCTTGGGTTGGAGTCTGAGGTGAGCGAGCTACGCAGTTGTGCAATGGTGAACCTGACGGCATGGCAACAGCTGGAGACTGCTGCAGGGGTTGCTGGGGAGGGGTCCCATTGGCGGTGGTCGCAAACTGGGGCCCTGATGATGACGGTCGCACCTGAGGGGGAGAAAACCAAGCAGTTATTTCAGACACACCAGAAATGATCTTACGGATCATTGGTTTACTTTGTCTTAATACAAAACGATAAACAATGCATTTTCCGAGTCTTGTTCTTAAAATGAATCTGTACCGTGTTGTCTTTTCACAAACATTTCTTTACCATAGTCTGTGAGCACCAGCACAGCCAGACGCACCGGACAACAGAATGAATGCAGGGTCAATAGAAATAAATAAATAAAAAAAATCAACAGTGCCATTAAAATACTGGTTTTCACATTTCAGAATGCATTACCTTTTTGATCTGCAACAATTATCAAACTAAAATAAACAC
Source organism: Micropoecilia bifurca (assembly GCA_903067075.1). Classification (NCBI taxonomy): domain Eukaryota; kingdom Metazoa; phylum Chordata; class Actinopteri; order Cyprinodontiformes; family Poeciliidae; genus Micropoecilia; species Micropoecilia bifurca. The sequence continues at coordinate 1,698 of CAEGAF010151121.1, forward strand.
CTAGTTAGTTTCCGTTCTATTTAACGAGTTAAGTCTAAAAATTTTGTTGAGAAAGTCGTAATCAATTCCTGCTAATGAAAGCATGTGCTAATTGATGATCAATAGACATGACCAGTGTTGGATGTTTGCTGATCTTCAGGATTAAGCTATGGTCCAAATGACAGGTGCATCAGTAGTGATGTTAAGAAAAAAAATGTTGCTGCTCATCAGTTTTGGTTACTGGGCACAGTAGTAAAATGACAACTTTGCTAAGAGCTCTAAGCCAGACAAAGATATTTCAAACCAAGAATATACTTCATCGTAACAACAATAATGAGTAATTTGTATCTTACATTACATGAATTACATAAAAAAAAATTTAAGTTCATTTTATTTAGTTCCAGGTTAAAAGTGGTCCAAGTACAAATCACTGGATCCAGTCAACATGATTTACAAAATGCTGCAGAAATGACTGGTTGTATCCGTGGCAGATAGTGTTTTCTGGGGGGATTATTATTCTCCAACACAAAATTGTGCAAAATTACAAAGTGGAAGCAAAATCCACTTATCCGTTTGCATTCATCTAAGCAGAGTCGCAGGAAGCTGGTGCCCATTTCCAGCAGTCATAGCACAAGAAACAGGTCTGCAGTCTCTATCACGGGATAATTCAGAAGCACACGGGACAGAGACCCATGCACACATTCATATGGACAAGATTAAGGACAAGCCACCATGTTGACAGTCTCGACACGTACCTGTGGTGAACCAATGGGAACCTGTGGGACCCCCTGTGGAGGAGGGGGCAAGGATCCTGTTGACGCCGCTCCAACACCGGGCGTTGTACTCCCAGCAGCTTCATGTGGGGCTTCGGTCTGACTGTTTGCTGGCCTGCCAAACTCCGCCTCTTTCTTCTCCTCGAAGTCCTCGTTGAAGAGGTCGTGCATGTCGTCCTCTGGCACGGTGTTGGCCAGCTCATCAATCAGCTCCTGCCACTCCTGGTCATTGAGGTTGATGTCGGAGAACAGTTTGTTCTGGTTAGACAGGGACTGCGGCTCGCTGGACTCCATTCCGGCCCCATCGTCCAGCGGCTCTTGTTTCAGGTCCTTGAGGAGGCTGAAACTGTCCTCCAGGTCCAGGGAGCTGTTCAGCTTCATGTCCTGCAGGTGGCTGCCGCCGTTCTTCCCCAGATCGTCGGACGCCCTGCCCATATGGGTGCCATTGCCATTTGTAGTGTTGCCGGTGGACGTGTTGGGCCCAGTCAGTATAGGCTTAATGTCCATTTGATGATGCAGAGGAGAAATGGGTGGCACATTATTATTATTGTTCTTGGGGAGACCCGATAGAGAGTCTAAACCACCGGGGCCGTCCTTTAGGACCCGTTTTCCTGTTGGCGAGTAGCTGCCGCCATCACAGATGCCGTTCTGGTCACCGTTCAGGGGTGATCGTGCGCTGTCCAGTTTCCTTTTCACCGTCTCCTGGAGCTGCAAGAAACGCAGAGAAAACAACTGTCAAAACTTCAGATTCTTAAGGAGTCTAATGACCAAACAAGAGGAGTTTCAAATAATTGAAAACAGCAACCTGTTCTCTCCAAACACCAGGAATAGTAATCAGAAGCAAAAATAAACCAGTTGTATTTCCAAGATAATAACCACACCGGCGCCTTTTTCACAGAGACGTGCATGTGTACAGAAACACAAGTTAAAAACGGGAAGACCTGTTTTCAATAAACAGAATGGAGAGATCAAAGCAACAGCTAAGCTCTCCCCAACATTAACATCAGCCAATACAGAAATGAGCTCTGAGATCTGCAGCCCATTCTTAGCCTTACTGTGGGCAGCCACCACACCGCTCCAGATCCACGGTCTCACTGCCTCAGCCGGAGCACAGACTAGATAACGACGGGGTGCTAACAAACCCTGGCTGGTGGTTAAGGTAATCACTGTCATAGACCTAGAGGAGGCACAGACAAACAGTAAACAAAATTCGAGACATGAAAAGAGAACGCGGAGACAAAGTAAAGGGTTCACGCCAACATGAGAAGTTTTAAAGAACTTTCCACTTTGGCCTTTTATCAACAGATGTGCTCCCTGAAAAGACACCCTTCAAAATGTTAAAGTCCTGTTAGCCTACACTGCAGTGCTGAGATTCAGAACTGATAATAAATGTCAGTGAGATGGGTGTTTAGAGCTCTACTGATGACAGATTACTGATTTATAATGTGGACCTTAGAAAAAAAGCAAAAACAGGGATTCAACAGAATTGTGTGCCTATTAAAAGTTATGTCCTGTACTGCTAAAGTATGTGCACTAAATACTTGGTCGGGCCTCTTTATCAGTAAATTTACTGCATGAATGCAAAAAAAAATGTTGGCAGCAAAATAATGTGCCTCTGTTTGTAATTTCTCTCAAGATAAAGTCTTGTTTAATTTCTGGTAGGGCTGCACAATGTTCAAAAAACATTAATGTATAATATTAGGATGACTATCGGTTGTAAAAACATTTCACTCTTCTGTTTTCCATTCTGTACAACATATCACTAATTTCATTATCACTATGAACACCACCAGTATCACAAGGAATGCACTCAAGGTCTGCAGGCCAGTGAGGTTTTGGTGACGTTTGTCCAGCAGTAAATGTCATTAAGAAAACTAGAAATAAGTTGTTTGTATGACAAAGCAGCAGATTTAGAATCAGGGACCACATGGCTCAGTGGTAGACAGACACACAGAGGCTTCAGCCCCAGATTGAATTCCCAGCATCAGGCCTTTTGCTGCATCTCTTTCCCTTCTCATTCTGCACTTCTTGCTGTCCTGGTGAATAAAGGCCACAAGTGCCATAAAAACCTTTAAAAAAAATACTAGTTAGCAAAAAACTATTTTTTTCTTGTAATTAAAGAGATGAAAATAAATACATGTAATTTTTTACACACTAGCTGGATAGACCACTTTGAGACTTACATTTCCTATGAATCAAAGGTAAAGACAATAACACCGTTTAGCTGTTTATGCATCACAAGTCATTTTTAACAAGAACGATCAGACCAAACCACCTGCTGAAGACACTGAAGTCTTTAGCAGGGGGGGCTATGAAGACCTTTTTAGACCCGAATATTGTATCCAGCTGATGCTTTGCTGATGTGACATTACACACACAGATTCTCCACTAACATTTGCAGTATTTCATTTTGCATATTTTAAATGGATCAGTAGCACAACAGTAAAAGTAATAACTATGTAGTAAGCAGGAAAAACAGGACACAAATTTTCCCCTTCTGCTGAAACATCACTCCATTGCTCCTTTTAACCCCAGTACACACACACACACACACACACACACACACACACACACACACACACACACACACACACACACACACACACACACAAAGATAAAAGCCAAATCCCACAAACACGTTCACAATCATAATAGCCACTCAGAAGTCGTATCCATCACACTCATCTACATTTGAAACAGGCAGCTGTAAAACAAAGGCACTCGGTAGCAGGGAAATATTTTGTAAAATCTACACTCTCGGCTGTCACATGTGAAGGAGTCAAAAACACACAGAGGGACACGGGAAGCTCTTCTGATATGTGTGTAAATGCACACTTAGCTCTTTGTTATTCAGACAGAACAGCAGATGAAATATATTCAGATTGTATTCTGACCTGGAGGTGGACCCATTCAAGCTAGCAGAAACACACCATGAAAAAAAAAACATCCCATTTTCTGGATTTTCTGAAAGTAAATGAGAATGCAAGACTGGTGCAGAGGTGCTGGAGGTGGTTTCCTCCTCATGTTCTGCACATTGATTGGCAGTTAGCCTAATTATCTTTATGAAATGATAAACGCTGTTAGTATTGACAGGAAAAACTACGACCTGTGAGCCATGGAGTGAAATACTCTGCAACAATAAGGGGAGGGAGGAGATATATATATATATATATATATATATATATATATATATATATATATATATATATATATATATATAGACGGTATACAACTAAGAAGAAAAAGTCACTCTCTTATTTGGTGTCTGGATATATATATATATTCAGGCTAATGCAAAAAGGAAAAAAATTAACTGACTTATGTTCTGTGTACTTAAATTCAAGTTAGAAATCTTTCATTGATTGGGAATCTACACCATCTAGAACAATGAATGAGAAAATTTCATCCTGGAATATGTTCCCCTTTTCCCTTTGGTAGAGGAAACATTGTTCAACAACCATTTGCCTGGTAAACTCAGTGAAGGCTGTCCTCTAACTGAGTTCAGGGTTCAAACCCGACACCAATAATAAGCAAAATTCTTAATAGTGACAAATTTTAAAGGCGCGTGTTTTTTTCTATTTTAGAGCAAAAATGTGATTTATTATAATATGACAATATTTTATCTTCCCTAATAAAACAGGGAGAATTCAGCCCTCATTTATAAAAATATAGAATTGAAAAAATGTCACTTCTCTGGTTGACAAAACAACAGTTTGCATAAGAGTTAATGTTAAATAATTTTACTCAATGTGCAGTAATATTTTTATTTTGTTGTAAATATCCCCCTTTCTGCAGAATCTTATATTCTATTTTTTATGGCGATGTTGTTCACCACAGTTTCAATATGCATGCTTGTATTCACCTTGGAGTTGCTGCTGGCTCATCTAAATTTCCCCACTGAGGGACACTAAAAGATATTTCTATTCTCTACTATTTTACTCTTCTTTACTGAAGTCTTTGCATTTGAGACGATGAAATCTCAACTGTCTGCGAACAGTGTGAGGAGTCACACAGTACGCCCGAGTATGTGAGAGTCTTACTTCTCTAACCATTAAAATGTAAAGCGGATGCGTAATAGTGTAACAAGGTATTGAGAAACATGTAAGAAAGGTTAGCATTAACCCTCAAATGTACTTTGCATTATGGCATAATGACATTCTGGAGGAAAAAAAAAACAAGAGTTGGAAATCTTACAGTAGTCTGAAATGCAAACTCTTCCACACTTAATTTTGATGCTCTCAGTGTTAATGCCTGCATAAAAATACCCTGAAGGATGTTATTTCTACCTCTTTTTGGGGGGGTCTTAGCCTTTATTAGTTGGCTTGGCCCCCCAGACATGTGTAATTTGCTCATAGACTGTGTACTGAAAAAAAAAAGTAAAATAAGCATATGAAAAAACACTGAGCTGTGGACATGTATGGATTTCAGGCTTGGATTCCTCCACAGAAAAGCCCAGAACACCTACCAGCACCATTCCTTCTCCTGCTTTATGTGTGGTCCTGTAATCAATGGGTTTAAATAATTCAAGTCTTCTGAACAAAAGTGTTTGTGAGCACGTGTGTGTTTCAGGTTTTCCCTAAATGCCAGTGAGTCACATTGATAATAACAGGCTCGCCGTTCAAAGCCCACCTATAAAAACTCCCACAATTATCCAGGTGGTGTGAACCGCGGCACCCTCGCGCGCACGCACGCACGCACGCACGCGCACACACGCGCACACACACACACACACACACACACACACACACACACACACACCAACAAAACAACATTATCCATTTAACCTCGCTGATATAACGCAGACTGCATTGACGGAAAGGGATTGTGGTTTTTGTCTGTGCGAGTCGGTGTGCCACAGCCAGAGGAAACATGACAGAATGAATGACAAAAACGGCGAGCAACTACAATAAATACCTTCAAATAACTCGCTAATTAATCATTCATTTCTCTCAGTGCAATTAGCGACCTAATTATACCTCTAAAAACAACTGTAAGACACCTGTCATGCCCTGCGCATGGGTAGCGACAATATTTGTATTTGTTTAACAGTTCATTGCCAGAATAAGACTTTGATTCTGAGACAAAGAACCGGGGAGAAGTTTGCTTTGGAGTGCATTAGTGAAGGTAGAGAGAAATAGCTTGACGGCAAAAAGGACAAGAAGATGCAAAAGAACAAAGACAGGAGCGATCGCCGCTTATTTTCTCTCTTGCGCGTTTTCTTTGACACAAACACCTGGTGACTGCTCCTCTGCCTGCTAACCGCGACACGCGGCAAACGACAACGACACACGGAAACAAAGGTGAAGCCGACAGACACAGGAAGAGGGGATTTATTTGCCGGCAGATGGTCTGTTTTTCTGTTGTTTCCCCCCCCCCTCTCGCGCTGAGCGCGGGAGCAACCAGAACATGAAGATGAAGCAGAGGAGATGGGGAGTTTTGAGGGGGTGCAGGGGGTGGAGGAGTAGGATAGGTGGCTTGATGGAGAGGCATATCGCGCCAAATGACAGCAGGGAGCAAACGATGAGAGGGTGATCAGAGAGGAAGAGCAGAGAGATGGAGGCACCAAGGTGCTGTTGTTATAGCAACCTGCTGCTCTGCTGCTTTGTGCGCTGCATCCTCCCTTCTTCCTCCATCTCTTCTTTCCCTCACTCGCTCACAATCACAACACCCCGCCTTCTCTTCCCTCGCTGCCTTTACATTGCTCCCTCCAGCAGGTTGAGCATCACATCCAACACAAAACTTGACATTAAAAAGGAGTGCATGGATGTTTTAATTAAAAACAATCCTAATCAAAAGAGCTGGAGAAATTAAAAGCAGGAGCAAGAGACCATACAAACTGCGGTTTATTAGTTAAAATGTGTTTATATACTGATGACCCCAATTTGTTTTTTACCACACCAAAACAATGCAAGTTTTTCACTGGTTCTTTTAAATAAACGGTACAGAACCTGTATTCTTACACATGTCGAAGAAACTTTTGCTAGAACAGGACTTTCATCCGCTAACAGGAAGGTGGAATGGAGTAGAGCAAAGTAGCTTTGTTTTATCCATTAAAGTTTTCAACCTCTGACCACCATGGCGAATGCTACATCTGAAAATGAGGCAAGGCATTTGAAAGTGTTTGAGTCAAGGTAAGTACCTACATTTTTATGATGCTGGCTGTGTTTACTTATTAAAATAAGACAACCCCAGTTTAAAATGTTAACTTTGTAGTTATTTTGTATTTTCTTCTTTTAAGCGACTCAAAGTGACAGCTCTGCATCCTATATAAACAACTAAAGATTGTCCACCACTGATAGGCAAAATGTGAGTATTTAAAAGCAAACCATGTACTCATACGTAATAGTTTTAAAATAAATGCCAACTCTGCACTGGCAACTTTTGACTTTAGTGTTCCCAATAGAAAACAACCATTTCCTTTTTGTCATATTCAGTGAACTAAGAAAAATGAATCTTTACAATTTTATCTGACAGAAATAAGAATATTCTCAGTCACAAGCAGGGAAATACACACATAAGCCATAATTTAAATTTTAGATAGATCTTCCTGGTGTTGGCCAGCATGTACAAAACTGTGTGTGTCTGCGCATTTGTTTCTGGTTTGACTAGTTTGACAGTGGACCATGAAATGAGGCAATTAGATCAAACGGGTTTGTATTAAGTAAATGTGCTCACTGCCATGTCAGTGACTGGTGGAGGTGAAGGGGCTCAAAGTTCAAGTTCATAACCACATTCTGACACCCATGACGTGTCCTGAAATGCTGTCGTGCAGAAGTGGTTTCGAGTTTGCATTATGGTTTAAAACTGAATTATTTATTTTAAGTGAGCATCATATGAAGCTTGGAGTAAAAAAATGAAATAAAACTCAACCTTCTTCCTCAACGTGAAAATTTTCACACTTTCCAGTGAGGTTTTGAGAACTAAAATAGTTTATTGTAGGTTTTCCAAAGAATCAGATATTGTTTTTAACTTTATGTTTGCAATAAACTCTCCTACAAAGTCTTTTGACTACGTGACAATGTGATCTCGTATGGAGTCTGACTGGAAAAGGACTGGAAAAGAAAGAACATAAAAACAGCTGTACTATCAGGAGTTTGTCCTTTACCTCAAGGATGCTACGTCAGCAGATATCCATCCTGCTCAAGTGCCCTTGAGCAAGTCACTGAGACCAGGGATGATAAGGGTTTTCACGCACGCACACACACACACGCACGCACGCACGCACGCACGCACGCACGCACGCACGCACGCACGCACGCACGCACGCACGCACACGCACACACAGTCTGCATTTGGTGTGTTTGAAATACCACCTGTGGTTCTGGTGAGGAAACCTGAGCGGGTTCTGAACCAGTTCAACTGGCTGAGGGAAGCTGGGGTTCTTCACAGCTCCAGTATGAAAAAAAAATACAGCCATTACTTGGTAAAAACTGATACATAGAGAACTTTTATCTTCAAGACAAAGTGAAAAGCTGCTCTAAAACCGTGCTTCCAAATCCGGGCCCTCACAACTGGATGCGTCTCTCCTTCAACACACTTGGTTGAAATGACTGAATCAACTCCTGACGCATTCATAAAGTTAAAACAAAACTCTTTTTGAGTCAAAATCAGTCAAATCAGGCGAACTGAAGCAGGGAGATGTTTAATACATGCAGGACAGAGAAAACCCCGGGTTTGAAAATCTCAGCTTTACAAACCTGCCTTTTCAAGTTCTAGCACTTACTGGTTCTACAAGCAAACTGGTTTGGGTTTCCACAGCCAGCTAAGTGTCAGTAGAAACATCTCGGGTCAATATTTAATCCTGATGTTTCCTGAATGTCAAAGTTCAGAGACAGTTCAACTAGACAAACTGTTATTCTGAATGGGCTGACCTGGGATCAGATTCGGTCCTGAAAGGGGCCTTTCTGCGTTGAGTCTGCATAGCCTTCTCATACATGTGTGGGTTCTTCTCTGGGAACTCCGGCTTCTGACCAAAGTCCAAAACACAAGAACCTGCTGAGCACCAGCACAATCCAACAACTACCTGCGGTTCTGGAGAGGAAATCTTAGTGATTTGGTTGCAATGTGCTATTTACACAACTAGATGCCACCACATTCAGCACAGCAGGTCTTTAACTGGATTGTTTTATGGTTTATTATTATAAACCATAATAATGGTCAACTCAGACAATAATTTGTCTGAGTTGACCATCCTGACTCAAATAAACTTTTGTGTACCCACTGTTATTTGATTCTAGTACAGTTAGGGTGGGTGCCCCAAATATGGAGGCGAGAAGTCCTTGACGCAGCCACCTGTGGTTCGATTCCTGACCTTGGGAGGCTTGTTGAGTGTCTTCCTGTCTGGCCACCATGAATAAAGGCCACTAGTGACAAACATATAAACATTAAGCAAATCAACTGACCTCAACATTCAAGAAAAGTAAGAAAGTTTTAAGATGAAAAATTGGGTTTCAGCATCTTATCAAAGACAGGATGGCCACAGTCATTTACTTAACCATACCCTCACATTACACTAATTATTACTATTATTGTTGGGTTACAAAGACTTACTTCTTGAATATCAACTTTTTCTTTTTCTTTTTTTTGGTCTATGCATGCATTTCCGGCTTTCCCCTGCCTCCAGATCCTTGTAAAACTGAGCGGTGTGTGAGTGGAAAGAACACGAAAACAAAGCGTCTGCTTGAGTGAAGGACAGAAAACTCCAGAGTGACAAGAGGAAGGTGCAAACAAAGAAACATTTGGCTGCCGTCCCAGAGAAGGGTGTACGTACATGTGAGAAAGCGCCTGCCAGTCTGCCTCCTGTACACAAGGGGCCTGTACACGCCTGATTTCAACACACACACACGCGTGCAGACACACACAGTGATCTAATCAGAGAACAATGATCCTTTACACTATATTTCGCCATATATTTGGAGTTTTAGCATACAGACGTAAAAACAATAGAAAAACTATATGCAAGTGGTGTTGTTTTCATTGTGCTTCGAGGAGATGTACACAAGAACTTGGGAAACGATCTCTACGCTTATTGAACCAAACGCACACAAATAAACAGCCTTTGTTGGGTATTTTAACACCATGTTGGTGTGCGTGCGCGCGGGCAAAAAGAGAAAGAAGACCGTGTCCGTCTGTCATCAGCAGTTTTAAACCTGCTGACCTGACATAAAAAAAGCTGGTGGAGAGAGGACCATCACTCCCCCCAACACCTCCTCCTCCATCCATCGCTGACCCCTTGACTCAATAACTTTAATATGTTTGTGTTTGGAGGGGAGGGAGAAGAGAAACAGAAACACAGGGAAGGATGAGGAGCGGAGTGTGCTACCAGTCGCTCTTACAAACTATTAGCGTTTAAAGCACGACTAATTATCTCCAGTGGGTTGAGGACAGCGCGTGCTCGCGCCGGTCTGAACGAGCATCTGTCTGCGTGTGTGATAAAGTAAGAAAGAGGACGAGGAGAGAGAAAATGAGGGGATGAAAGAATGGGAAACTGTGTGTGCGCGTGTGTGTTTGTGTGCAGTTCCTGGCTGAGCAGCTTCTCTATTTATAGAGCTGCAGCAGCTCCTTCCTGTTTCTGGAGCTGCACCATCACGCTGCGAGGGGGAGGAGCCGGAGTGGAGGGGGAGGAAATGTGAGAGGGTGTATGGGAGTGGAGACTGGTCTTGAGCAGATCCACCCCCTCTCTTTGCTCTCGCTCTCACCGCTCTCTCTCCTGCCTTCCCTCCCTCCCTCCCTCATTCAGCAGCTACTAACTCAGCCAAACACCAAAGAGGCAGAGAAAGCAAGAAAGAAGGACTAAACAGCATAATTAGGGAAATTGCTTTTTCTTTTTTATATTTACATTAGAAAATGTGACTTCATGCTAAGTTACTGATGCTACAAAACAACAACAACAAAAAAAGAATACAAGCAGTAAAGAAAGGTACAGTTCAGATTATGTTATTCTGTGGGGAGGTTGTAAGTAATCACTAACTTGACAGCAGCAGTTGTCTAAAGCTTTTCTTTTCATTCACACAGAAGCACAGAAAACAGTCCAAAATGTTATTTTTATTCCCCCAAGCATGAACATAGGGCCTCCACATGAAATTAGAGGTAAATAAGAAAGCACGAATGGCGAACAACAAAGTGCACATGGATGTTCTTTTTTTTTGGGTAGAATGTTTTTAAATGTCTTGCCGTTGTTACGTATGACTGTAGGCCAGGTCAAAGTTTGCACTAATGTGCCAATGGGTTTTCGATCCAATAGCAAGTCGATCCAGACCAAGTATGCCCTTCATTTTACCTCAAAATGACATTTGTTGTGAATTGGCGCCATTTAAATAAACTACAGTGAATTTAATTTAATCATCATCTGACAGCTGTACAGGAGAGACCTGAGCACAGCACACTGCTTTAACACCAGTGGTTAATAATTACAATGCTGAAAGGAAAGCACTTAGCTCATGAAACAGAAGATCATTTCTTTCTGTGAGTTTTGTCTGTACATTAATGTTTGGAACCAGAAATAAAACATTTCCTGAGCCAAATTTTCAAAACGTTATCATAAAAAGAGTGGGGTCAAATGTTAGCTTGCCGCTTCTCCAAAGTCCTCCAGGAGGTCACAAAGGAATCCACAACGATGTGTAAAATACTGTAGGCATCACTATCTCGCTGAAGTGATGCCTACAGCGTTCTTTTTCTAGGCTGAAGGACTAGAAAAAGAACGCCATGAAATGAGTTGCAAATTCTTCGGTCCCTCAGAAAAGCTTGACATTTTAAGCAGAAGGACAATTTGGTTATGAAGCAGGACGATGATCAGCAAGCTCAACTATGAATTGCTGAAAAAAATAAACAAGGTCTTTAAAGGCATGAAGTAGGTACCTAGATCTAGTTGAGATGTTGTTGCATGACTTCAGACAAGTCTATCATGCAAAGAAAACAAAAACAAAAAAACAATGTAGCTAAATTAAAACGATTCTGCAAAGAAAAGTGGACAAAAATGTATCCACAAAAGATTTGCTTCCACCAAAGCTGAATTAACAACTTATCAGGTTTTACTGTCTCATGGACCAAGTTGGTTTGGGTAGCTTCGTCACTATGATGCATAAAATCTACATTTAAATATGGTTTATGTATATATATTTAAGGTTGACAAAAATGCTAAAACTGCAATAAATCTGTAAGATGTCGAAGTGTTTTTACAGCAAAAATCTTTAGCTAACAAATAAAAATATCTTCTACAAGCAAGAAGTCAAAAGGGAAATTGACAAGTGCAATGGCTTGACTGTATAATACAACTATAACTATTGATGCACTGATCAATTGCTGAATTAACAATATAGATGTTTCATCTGCACTAACTTGTCACTTTGTCAGCATATCCTGATACAAACATTTGACAAAATAAAGGTTACCCTCCAAGATTTCACAAGACATATTTATTATAAACACAGTTTAAAATTGTTATTAGTTTTCAAAAATTAATCAGTTTTCAAACATTTGACTACATCCAAGCAAAAATTATGCCATTTTCTATTATTTTAGAGCGACCATTCTGACACTGGATGAAGCGAGTGACGAGGAAGGGAGGGGGTCGTGCTCCTCATTTCTTGGCCAGATGGTCAACAGGAGGGGTCCAGCAGCTGTGTTTGAGTTTATATGCAGGTTTCAGTGTGTACATGTGCAGGAGGAAAAGACGGGACAGACTACATCAAACACCTGTCTACTGCGGACACAACAGAAGAGTGACAGTAAAACTCAATGTGAGCAGCAAAGATCAGAGAGAAGGTGAGAGACTCCAAAGCAAAGCAAAGACGAGAACTACAAGGACGAAAGAAAAAACAAACCATGGAAGGATTTTAATGTTATTTCTTTACATCAGATGGATTGTTTCAAACATGCCAATATCAAGTTGTTCTGTATCTGACTGCTTAGGTCGGGGTTCTCTGATTGGCTCTGTTACGTGGGAACGCGATTGGCTGAATCAAGTCGACTTCTGCCTCCGTTAGAGCCAGTCATGAGGGCAGACTGGTGCACACACACAAATTTATGGATGCTCTCATGGCAGGAATGAAAGCCCCTTTCCCAGCCCCCCCCCCCCTTCATTTTCACTCTCTGCAGCCTTGCTTTAGAGCCGAGGGGGGAAGAGTGAGAGTGCAGAGACTACAGAGAGGCAGACAGGCTGCTATGGTAACAGATCACTGTGGCAGCGAGCAGCAAGGCCCTGATGGCTACTTGGCAGCGACGGCCGAATCTCACTGGCTGCTCACACACATCAGGGTGTATGAGTGTGTGTGTGTGTGTGTGTGTGTGTTAAGGGCCAGTGTGGATGTTTGTGTGCAAGTGTGTACGTGTTGACCAGAGGACATGCCGAGGCTTTCAAAGAATAACGAAGCCGCATGCAATCCAGATGTCCTTATAATTATGCAGATCAATGGCCGCAAGAGAGCACAGCCCCAGAACCTGAGTCATTATGTCCAAGTCCTTGGTCATCTTTTTGTGTCCTGTCGAGACTTCACATTCAAAATTTACCACTGCTGCCAAATTTAAAGGTCAAACTTTTTGAACTTATATACAGGCTTCAGGTCTTGAACTGAATTAATAAAATATATGAGCTTTTCATTGATAACTTATTGAGTTTATTTGATATTTGAGGTAAGTTAAGAAAGCTGTAGATTAATTTGCAACAAGTTCATATTCATATCAAGTTTCTTGGTGTTTCAGGTAAAATAATGTAATTTATTTTGTTTTGTACTAATCTTTCTAAGGACAAATAATAAAAAAGAAGCATGATCTGTAATGGAGATGTGTTTCATCGATGAGTTTAGCATCTCTTGCCAATAAAGAAACCCATTACCATTACTATGTTGACACATCTCTGGTTAAACACCGGCAGGATGTTGTTTAAATGAAACGTCATTCCTTTCCCCTCTTCCTGCCTGTCTTCACTCGCTCTTTTCTGTCATTTCACTGTGTGCATATCTAGGTCACGCAGTAGTAGACCGCTGTTTCTTCCCCCCCCTCCCCGGTTGCTGTGATTCTCTGAATGTGTGTGTTGCACATGTATTTACACAGTAAACACACATCTCCACCAGATCTGGAAGGAGCAAAGTTCAATCTGGTGTGTGCATGCAAGATTCAAATGAGAGCTCAAGTACACAAACAAGCACACATGGTAAATGAGTAAGACGGAGATAATTTATGTCCTCCGTAATGTGGAGGAGGTGTAACGTGTCCATGCTACCATGCCCATTTCATTTAATTTGTTTTATATTTCAACATGGTGCAGGAGTAGTGACAATTCAGACAGAGAGCTGCTAACCAGTGATGTTAGACTGTGAGGCACCCAAACATTACCTGAAAGTAGTTAATGCGTCACATGAGAGAAAGAGTTCGAGGGTAGGCCGATTCGTCTGTTTGCCAAAGCTAACGTCATCGGAAACCTCCAGAAGACATTACTCCTCATATCTGCCAATAGTGTAAACACTAAGAAAACAAAGGAGCAGCCACATTGTCTGGAGGCATAGCTACATGAGTAGAGTGATTGAGTCTATTTAGACCAAGATTTTTTTTATTATCATTTCTGTGCCTTCTCTTGTCATTTTGCGGTCATAAAAAAGAATCTGTAACATAGAAAAGTCCCAAATGTGTGCAACTCTGTAGGTTTTGTTCACGCTAAATGTTTTCCAGAGATGCGGTAATAATTGCCTTTATCTTCAAACATTTAATTTTAGCTTCAGGAAAGGCCTAAAAAAATTGCATATTTGTCCTCAATGGTCTGGCTTTGTTTTATTCATTTATTTATTTTTTTACCCTTCTTGTTAAGTAATGGCTTCTTTCTCACTGAGTGCCATTAAAGACTTAATTATTGTTGTTTTATGTAAACTTTGGTATCAGAAGAAAGTAATCCTGTTATTCTAACTATTCAGCAAGTTGGAATAATTCTGGTAATCCTAACTGACCAATAAGAGGAAAGGTTTTGTCTAATTTAATGCCAGATGCAGAGAGACTAAGCATCTTTTCATGCAGTGCATCCGTCAACCTGCATGCAATTTTAATCACCTGTTGCCATTAAACTGAACACCTACCATGACAAGGATGTGCTGAGAAACTGACAAAAAATATTAAAGAAACATAACAACCAAATGTAAATTACCAATGTCACAAAGCAACTTGAACTGCAATAAGCAGCAAAGCACATTTACATTCTGTTCCTCCAACTCATGGAAAATTAAAACAGTTATAATGTAAATGTTGGGTTTGATCAAGGTAAAGCACCAATGAGCACAAAAATGATTCAAGTCGAAAATGCAAAACAATTAAAAAAAAGAGAAGGAGATGTTAAACTGTAACATAAGCAAACTGATAAATATTGCTACGTTACTGCTAAAGACATAATTTTCAAAATAGTATAAATTTTAATTCTCGAGTATTAGTTGCAGCTTTTAGCCAACATGTTATTTGACCTGAACTTCAGCTCCATCAAATAATTTTCATGGCTTGCAGTCCTTTTAATGACTGAAAAGTGATGGAGTGAGCTTTCTCCAGCTCTATGGTGCACCTTCTTATCCCCCATCAGTTGCTGTGCACGGTCAGTCAGCTGGCTGAAAGTGAGCTCAAACTTTTCCCTTGAATACAGGAAAAATAAATTGAGCTTTTTGCAAATATTTTACGGCAAGAAAAACAACCATGATGTTGAAAGTATCCGGACACCGGCCATCACTCCAAAGCCAGCAGGCTATGCGTCAGGTCCTCTGTTAAGCAGGCTCACAACCTGGACTGATGAGACGTTGTTTTAACTTTTTACCATGATACTGTGGTAGTTTACACAGTTATGCTGTAGTAGAATCCCCTGCTCAACAATTTGACAGTAAATATGCTTGCTGCTAAAACAGAATTTAATTGTAACCAATTGTACCACTAAACATGTTTCAGGATTTTGCTTTTCTTTTCCACTCTCCTACCCTTTAACCTAAAAACTCTTTTCTTCTGTTTTAAACTATTTTTCTCTCCTAAACTCCTTGCCACTCTCTAAAGTCACCCATCCCTTACTCACTTGGCACAGCTTCTATTCCCAGTGGCTGTCCCCATCCATCTACCAATCTCACCCCTGGGTAAAACATCATCTCATCTGTGCAGGGCAGGCAGACCCCTCATTACCCCAGCATGCAAGTATTGATCCACTACCCCAGTGTGTAAGTGTTATTTTAAGATGCTCAGAGCTGTAATCAGCATGTTAATGATAGTCATCGCCATAGTGAGAGGCTCTGTGTGGTTATTCCTGGCCTGTGGAGACCAGCAAGAGGCCAGCAGCCTGAACAAACACACACGCAGGTCTGGAGGCTTGGTGGGCCGGCGAGCTAATGAAGGTGAGGACTGCAGAGCGGCTCGTCGGGTCAACCCCTCCCCTTCAAGAGGAATATTTCCTGTCAACTCAGAGCAACTCGAGTTCACGTGACTCCTCATGTACAAAGAAACAAGCATGTATGAGGAATCTGACGCCACGTAAAGGTGATGTAATCCATGAGCCCTGCATGTTGCTTCATACAAACATAAGTGTTTGTGAAGGTTGGGCTTCAGTCGCTCTGGACAAATAGCTTCAGCATCCCCTCCAAATGTGGCAATTTCACATTCTTATCAACATGAGGTAAACAAACTGCTATGTGCACACACACACACATACACTCACAAATATACAGATGGGTCCACACAAACAAACAAATGGAGCAGATACAATTCATCTTAATATATTACAGGTGCTGCAGGCCTACACCATCCTTCCAAAACCAGACACACACACACACACTCGCAAAGCTGTGCCAGTATGGATAAGCCCTATTTGGCAGAGTTGAGGAAGATGCATTTCAGAGGTAAATGACATCATTACCATATAAATGACTTCCAGCAAAATACAGCTGCTAATGTGGCACACACACACACACACACACACACACACACACACACACACACACACACATATATATATATATATTACATATATATTTATATAGGTTACACACATTGTCACCACAGCAGACTTCAACACGACACACGCACCCAACACGACACAGCATAAACCTTACACACTGTGCCGCTTTTTAACTGCACTCTGATTGGGTTAAAGCTGAAGGACGGGAGCAGAGGTGGCTGGAAACAACACACAGTAAACAGCAACAGGAGGTGAAAGCCAAATTCAATAACACTTCAAGGAATCACTGTGGTTTCCTCTAGTGCGCACTAAAAAGGAAAGATGTGTATTTATGTATAAGAAGGTTGTGAGAATATAAACACCTACTCAAGGTGAAACGTTCACACCTGGCGCCGCCCAGAGCAGCGCCTATTATTCTATTAATGACCACTTCCTATTTGCTGCTTTACAGCTGGTTTATCTGTGTGGAAACAATATTCATGTTATTCCTGTACAGCACTCTACATCCCTTTCTGTTTATTGGTGCAGCATGTTGGACATAAAGGAAACATATTTTGTGTGTTTGTCACAAAAGGTGTACAATCAATTTCAGGTGATTAGTTTGAGCACTGCACCTCATGTAAATGATCCCAATTAGATACACCAGGCACTTAAGAAATCAAACTTTTCATTCTCAGTACATTGAACGTATTGATGCTGATCCTTTTAAAAAAAGAAACTGAAATTTAGTCAAAATGTTTTTCCACAACCATTGCTCTTCCATTGTTAACATTTTAATTATTGTAAAACTCTTAGCTCCTT
The DNA here is from genome assembly GCA_903067075.1 of Micropoecilia bifurca. Lineage (NCBI taxonomy): Eukaryota > Metazoa > Chordata > Actinopteri > Cyprinodontiformes > Poeciliidae > Micropoecilia > Micropoecilia bifurca. The sequence goes on from CAEGAF010151121.1 coordinate 19,155, forward strand.
CTTTGCAACATGAAATCAGTTTTACAAACTCAACTGCAACCATATCTTTTGAGCGACCGTTGACGGTGGTGAGCTACTGCATTGTAGCCACAGTCCCCGTGGGGCTGTCTGACAGAGGTGAAGTCGCCATCCACCGGCGCCACCGAGCCCTCTGACCAGCGGCGAGGTGGTTGAAGTGTTTTGCACAAGAACACAACGACAGAGGGCGGACGGAGCAGCAGATCAAACCAGCAGCCCACCGATTACGGGATGAACTCCTACCACAGTCACCCCAATGAATGGGTAGTAATGGGTTGCCATGGTAGTTTTCAGATGTGTGGTGGAACAGTGCCATAAAATTCTTAAAGATTGAGATATTGTAACGAAAAGTGGCCTAAACTTCTAATTCTGCAGCAAAATATTTTGTGCTTACCGCACAGTCATGTGTGGAAAGGTCAGAGGAGACGAAATGACTAGACGACAACAGAACCACGTTTCTTTTTGCAGCAGGCAAAGGCGCTCACCTTATAATGTCATGTCATCTGGATCTGCTCCGTTTCAAAGTGTGAGACCCACAATGTGTGTTTCTGTGTGAGCGAGAGACGAGCTCCGATACGCAATATTGCTGCTTTGCTGCTTTTGTGTGTGTGTGTGTGTGTGTGTGTTGGGGGGGGGTGGGGGAGTTGTGGGGCTTAGTGCCACACTAAGCTCAGGTGGGAGCACTGCAACATCTTTGTAGACAGACGGTGTGCAGCGTTTACATAAATCTCATGCCGGAGACACTCTTTCAAGCTCCGAAGACAAGAGGTGGCAGGTAGGCGACACCGACTGCTGCAAAGCTGTGATGGCCGGTATTGTCCTCAAGATGAGGGTGGCTTTTATCTGCTCTCTGGGTTTACAAAAAGGGGGGAAAAGAAAGAGGGGAGGGGAGAATTAAAGAGAGAGAGAGCACATAGCCTGCCTGCGGCTCGCTTTTCAACATCTCAATGACTGCATCGTCCTCCTTGTTCTCCTCCCCTCCCTCCTTATATGAGGTTCTGCCTCTTTCTCCTCCTCCTCCTCACGCTCGGGCTCTCTCTTGCCTCCAGGCCATAAACATCCGTATGTTACGCACATGCTATGAACACACACACACACACACACACACACACACACACACACACACACACACACACACCGCCAACACAGAGCAGCACTAGTGATTGGCTTTGTCAGAGAGAGCTGGTTCTGAGGTCCACAGGAAGCATCCATGCACAAACTGAAGCGTTATGTGTCCGTCTGCACACGCCCAACTCTCTTAACGCTGGTGCCTCTTGAAGCCGTGCCGACTGTGAGAAGGTTTTCCAGCAGGACTCTCCCTGCCTTTGTCACCATGGATGCGTGTGCTTCGGGGTTGCTCATCGCTCTGCAGCGACTGCGTTCGCCACGTCGGACGAGCTGCAGATGCTATTATGCGGGCGAATAACAGAGGAAGTTATTAATTATTTTAGCTTCTATTAGCAGGAACACACCAAGCAGATACCCCTGGAGACGTGTCATCAACGCCTGTTATTGTTCTCCAGCTTACACACGCCGCTCTCCTCCTCCCACCTCGACGCCTCCCTCCTCCTTCCGGATCACATGTACCACTTTCTCCCCTCCTCTCCTGTGTTCTCACTCGTTCCGGCTGTGACATGCACATCTCGCCTTGTTACACATTTTCTGACTGGTTTTTCACTTTGTGACATCTCCTTTAACAATTTTTTTTCTGTTGCTAACCCATCTTCTGCTTCTTCTCTTGTTTAAATCGCTTAGTTATTTATGCCTCCTTATTTCCTCACTTTTCATCCAGTCCTACAGTCCCATCCCTCCCTTCTATTTTATTTGAGTAATATTTCCTCTCCAATGTCTGTCTTCACGTTCACCCACACAGATTTTCCTATTTTTGTGCCACTGGGAGATGTGGAAACTGACAGCCTGCCTCGGCGTTTATTCCCTTCTCAGTCACAGTGACTACGACCCGCCCACAAATCGCTGCGTCAGCCAATCAGAAAATGGTTGCCACTTCCTTATTTCAAAAATGCAGGTGATTTAAAGAGCCACCGGATAATTATTTAAGAACATGAAAACAGACTGGTAAAGAACAGGAAAAAGGAAAATTTCACCCTAAGACAACAGCATCTATATTTTCTGCATGAATCAGACCTTTCCAAAGCACATTGTCCGACCAGTTATGTCTTAATCTAAGTGAGAGACTTGAGCAATATAAAGCATAAGCTTCAGCGTCGCAATTGAACTGTTAGAAGTATTCACTATTCCTTTTGTCCAAGTTTCTTAATGACTAATAGATGTATTTATCAGGCTAGAAGTGGGCAGAGGCAGAAAAAAGAAGTCATATTAAACAAAGCTCCCAAGGTTGGGAATCAGATCCTGGACAGCTGGATGCAGAGGATCAATAACTTCAATTTAGCAAGGCGCCCGCTTTAATGCTAGCATGTCACATGGCAGCCTGTCTTTTGCTTTTCTGTTACACATTAATGTTTAATAAAGACACAAAGGAGTTTTAAATTATGATTTCATTTACCTTTTTTCTTACGATGGAGTTCTTGACTGCATGTCTGTCTGGATGTGATGATTTATATCTCTTATAGCCACTTTTGCACAACTGGTTCCAATGAAGTGATTTTTGTTCTACTAATCAGGCAGTGATCTAGTAAAATCAAACCAAACGTCCTAAAATATTTGGTCAAAAACAAAGTTACATTGCAGTTTTTTCAATGATGTTTTGTGGTTTAATGGCTTTTTCCCCCCAATAAATAAAAAACTGCTCTTTAGATAGTCTGGGTTATCTTTGAATTTTCTAAATCCAGATGCTGAAGACAGCTTAAAACGTCAACTAATACCTGTGCTGACAGCGACTCCTCTCACACACAGTGGGACATCACCTATGCTCCCAATGTAAATATTTACCAACTTTTCATCTTGAAATTGGTATTTTTGTAAATTTGTGAGTTCTGTCAACAATATTTGGAAGAACAGCCTAGTCAGCATGCAGCGGGGTTCAAGACTAGACAAAAATCTTTGACCTTGAATCTGCTTGGAGTCAACAGTCGACTGCACAAATGAGACACTAATTATCGCGCACACACACAAGCTATAGAGATCAAAAACATAGGTTTTACGGATGTCTACAAACGCGCACGCACACCCAGACGCGGAGCTCCATTGTCCCCCAGACAAAGCTGGGAGTGCATCCCCTGTAGCAAGTGGCTCTCCCTGGGGGAGACCCGGTTCTGCACCCACCCCTCTAACGCCACGTGAATGCACACACAAAACAAACACAGATACGAACCCACCACCCCCCCAATGCTTCGACGGCCTATTTTGAAGAGTTACAAACAGGCGAGCAGACAAAGGTGGGGGGAGGCTGGGGCAAAAGAGTCCCTCAGTGGTAACAAGGGCATTATAAGCCAATTATGAGAGTCGCCTGAGTGACTGACAGACAGGGTGGAGAGCGTGACACGGTGAGTTGTCGGATGTGGAGAAGGTGTGTGTGTGTGTGTGTGTGTGTGTGTGTGTGTGTGTGTGTGTGTGTGTGTGTGTGTGTGTGTGTGTGTGTGTGTG
>CAEGAF010151128.1:0-28573 GCA_903067075.1 Micropoecilia bifurca
CAGCAGCAGCAGCAGCAGCAGCAGCAGCAGCAGCAGCAGCAGCAGCAGCAGCAGCAGCAGCAGCAGCAGCAGCAGCAAGCCAAACCTGGACAAGTTGCATCACAGGGACGCCAACCAGGAGTGGGGTCTGCAGCAGGGCAGCCAGCAACAGTGGTAAGTAGGTCCGGTTTTACTTTACCTGCATCGATTTGCTTCTTTTGCTGTCATATTTTTTCAGGAACAGCTTTGGAAAACATTAAGACCATTGCAAAAAAAACAACTAGATTTAGATTTAGCAGTATCTGTCTATTTAAAAATGAACACTTTCATTTATTCTACAGTTTACTGACAATATTTATTTTGAGATTTTAGTTGCAGAAAATGGCAAGTCATTATAACAAAAATACTGTTTTCAGACCTCAAATAACGCAAAGAACAGAATGTAAAGAACAATGATTTTTACCATCTGTTACTATGTTGCTATGATAAAAGCAAGTAGACATAAATGTTTTTATGTCTACTTAACATTGTGCAGGGAAAAATGGATGCCACCCCTACTGCTAGTCCAGGAACGAAACCTGCAGCAGGAATCCCGGCACCACCTCAGCCTACCAAAATAGCCACACCACCTCTAACTGGCATCGGTAAGATTAAATCCTTCTTTTTTTTCCCAAAGAAAATACATTATTCTTGTGTGTGCTTTTTCACTTGATAATTAGTCATTATTTATTCTGCTCTCTAAATTACCTTTCAAATTTTATAAGATATTTATTTACATGCATCCTTTTATGTGTATTATAGCGGTGAATTGAGGTGATGTATAGAAGAAAAGTTATTTTTGAAATAACTCCTTTTATATTTTCTGCCATGATTCCTTTTACAGAGAAAGGTCATGATTGCAAGGAGGAAAGAGATCAACAACCGTGATAAAAAATAGTCATTGCTCTACTGTTTTTCCATCTCAGAAGGTTAATGGAAGATTATTTGAGTGAAGAACATTTAAGGCAGTTGTAAATCTATCGAAGAGTGGTAGTCCCACCAGATTTCCCTCAAGCTCAGACCAGCCAATGCTCAGAGAAATAGCAAAAAAAAAAAAAAATTATGAACTCCATCTCAGACTAAATATGTCTCAGTTAGCATTTTAAATGTTACAGTTCATGTCAATTTGGCTTGTTTAGAAGTTGTACTGGGAGAAAGACTCCTTACTGAAAATAACACGGCAGCAAACTTGCTTTTGCAATGTTGCATATTAACAAACCGCTTGGCCTCCAGGACGGCTTCCATTATATGAGTCCAAACTTTGGACTCCAAAGGAAAGATTTCAGTCAATAATGAACAGTACTACATGCTGAAAAAAATACACACTTCACTTCACAATAAATGTATTGCAAAAAAGGCTTAATCGTTTTCAAAGCATACTAAATCCTACATATAGCTTTGAACACTTGGCTTTCACCGATGCCAACCAGTTTTCTTTTTTAGTTTTCTTTAACGTGTCAGCAAACTAACATAACTTAAAACCACAGCGTAGGGTTGGAAATCATTTTATTATATTTCCAGGCTCCAAGGCAGCTCCTGTTGGAATCGGTAGCAAGCCTGTAGGCATAGGCAGCGCTGCAGCCGGTCAGCCCCCAGGTCCTGAAGGGGAAAATGTTCTAACCAAAATCCTGCAGGGAGGGGCAGCCGAACAGGCTGGAAAACTGGGAGATGGTATGATTATTTCTTTTAACTTTTGTTTTAGAGTTAGTCTTTTAATATCACTAGGGCAAATACAAACAACTTTTTTTGCAAGTAGTTCTGTAAAATATGTACTTCTAAATCTCTTTTGTCCATCTGGCAGCTCTGTCTGGTCTTGGGAAAAAGTTCACCTCATTCTGGTGAAATACCAGGAGGCGAGTAAGTACATTGCAGCTTTTGTTTTCACACAAATTGACCACAATGTACACCTTAATTTTTAACTTTTTTCAGTGCCTTGGAAAAGTTTCTGAACCTCTTCATCTTCTTAACATGTTCTCTTGTTATAACCACGAACCTAAACATATTTTATTTAGAGAAAAGGTTAAAACTTTTGTACATACTGTAGTTTTTATTTTTGTCATAGATGAGTATTTAAAAAGTCTGACTGGCATTTGACTCTGAAATCCCTAAATAAAAGTGCCATTGGAATTGATCTAATTCAATGGTAACTTGAGTTTTCTTGTATCTGATTTCACCTCAGTATAAATTCATCCGTTCAGTGAAAAACCTCAGGGGTTTGTTGATAGTGTAGTTCAGATAAAACAATAATAGCAAGCTTTCATTCCCTGTTATCTTCTTGTTAGTTCTTGTCTTATTATTTTTTCAGTAAAACTTTCACCAACTATTTCTTGCCTGCTTGTATTTTTGAGTCCAGCCTTAATCTAAAATATCAACACATTGTAATTCTTGAGGAGATCAGATTATATAATCTGTTGATTGGAAAATGTTAATCATGAATTCCACCGACATGAAGAAAGGCAAGTTGAATGGCATTATTGAAACACGACAGTAGAAGGTCTTGTTTGTACTTTGCCTGAAACCATATAGGAGGTGCAACTAGCATATGGGAGAAGGTGCTTTGGTTGGATGAGACTAAAATGTAACTTTTTGGCCTAGTTCCAAAATGCTACATGTGGAAAAATACAACTCCACATCAGGCCAAACTCAAAATCCCAGCAGGAACAGCAAAGTTATGATTGCAAGACATAATTTCCTCTGGGGCAATCCTGAATAAAAATCTGTTTGCGGTTGCAGTGGACTTAAGACTGGGGCTGAGGTTCACCATCTAGCAAGAAAATGAGTCTAAACATGGAGGCAGAGCTAAAATGTAAGGGTTTAGATCAAATGGACTGAATTCATATAGTCCTTTTCGAGTCATGAGAATCTCTCATAAAAGCCACAGCCAACCAATCACACTCATTAATGTGCATACCTTCATTCAGTGACACGCAGATTGGTACATCCACCTGTAACACAGGGAAGACGGATCGAACTGACAACTTTTAGATTGCAAGTCGACTACTATAAAAGCTACTATAAAAGAACATGCATGTATTAGAATCACCCAGTAAAACCTCAGACCTAAGTTTTGAAAATTGATGTTCACAGATAATTTCCTCTTAATTCTACTGGGCTTGAACTGTCTTGCAAGAAGAAGGGTAAAAATGTCACTCTTTAAATGTGCAACGTTAATAGAGACATATCCCTGCAGACTCACAGCAGAAAGTGTTCTTACAAGGGGTTTGAATTAAAATGCACGACGCATTCATAAAAATTTTATTTTTGTAAAAAATACTGAAAACCATTTTTTCCTTCCAATTTTACAATTGTGGTACTTTGTTGCTACAGCACATAAAATCTCAAAAGAGTACATTGCTGTTCCTTATTGTATCATGACAAAACATGCAAGTGACTGAAAAAAAAGAATTGGATGAAGCATAAATCTCCTATGAGATGCCAAACATCACAGAGAACATAATGTATGATATTCATGTGGAATAATGATATATTGATTCATAGCTTCACTGTGTTTTTTTTTTCTTTTAGAGAACACAAACACAATGAGATGGACTGGTTTCTTTGTGCTGGAAAACCTACAACACCACCTTACATATATTTTAAATCCACCATGAAAAAGAAGAATGATCCTTAATGCATCAGTCAGTATGGATGTTTTTATTATTCGGTTTTTGTTCCTTATATCATTAAGCAGGTGAAAACATGATAATGCAGAAAATACTTTACAAATTTAAAATTGTATTTAATTTACACTAAATTTAACAATGGACTGAAAAAATGGTGAATGTTGCTACTTTATATATTTTTTCTTTAATCAAGATTAAGTAGTTTAATCTGGTTCTCCAAAAAAAATAAAAAAAAACATGTTACATTTGGATTACTAGCTTAGCGCTTTATCGTATGCGTATTTACATAGATTAGCATAGTTTATGTCTGCATAATGAGAAGACTCAGGTGAAGTGATGACTCATTAAGTGCTGTGACTCTCTGCACCTTCCCCTAACCCCAAATTACCAAACAGAGCTGGAATCAAAGGATGCCTTGTCAGCACTGAATTCCCCAGACACGGGCTCCGGATTGAAGTGAATTAAATAAGGGGGATCGCTTTGTCAGCAGGCTGTTACAAGACATGAGAGGAGGACTGAAGAGGCCTGAAAGTAAGTGGAGGCTTTGAAAGAGCTGTGGAGATGCCTGAGATCTTATTAGAACAATGTTAAGTTGCTAAAAGATACCTGCAGATGTTTCTGAGTGTGCATATAGATATTTTTGCATTACCCACCACAGATTTACTTAGATGTTTTTTTATGGCTTCCATGTGGAGTTTAGAGTTATATTAAGGCTGGAAAATAAAGTTACACTCTGCTTGGAACTTTGGCTGCAGAGGGGAAAGGCCAAAGCCTGAAGAGAGTGAGTCAGCAGCGTCTCACTCTGCACACCTGCAATAATCTGGACCAAGCAAAGTGTGCTGGAATCAGCCTCAGAAAGCTAAACACGTCTTGGCTTTAATGTCAACACGCAAAGGCTCAATCTAGAGAATGCGTGGCTTCTTTGAATCATGACACGTGGTACGCATCATTCATTACATAGTAGATTGAACAGTTTCTGCTCTGCTGAGCAGAGCTGAAGAAGTGCAGATAAAGCCAATTTGAATTCGCTGTATTTAGCTTTTATCAAAACACGTCTCGTGCGTTTTATCCATGAAGCCAAGGCTGAGTCAGTTGAAAACCTTATTTGGCTTTAGTTTATGTTGGTTAAGATTAAAATCAACAATCATAGTTTACACAAGTAGTGTATTGTGTGGAGAACCATGTTTGAGTCAGAGCATGGTGATGGCTTTTCCAAGCCTTAAAGCAGGCTTTACAAAATTCGGGCCACAATTTTGCCCTTCTGTTTCATTCACTTTAGTTAAAAATGTGGGGCAACTCTGGCTTTGTTGCTCTTTCTGAATAAAAGCATCCCATAGCATAATGCCACCAGCATGTTGCTATATTTTCACAGCTGAATTTATGTGAAAATTAAATCACCCAAGTAATTATTTGGAGCTGACTTTTGAAAAAAGTGCATTTTACTGAATTTTATCTGGTATAAGACCAAAGTTGTATGAATAAAAATTGATGCACTGTTCAGAATGTTTTTGTAAAAAATTATGAAAACCACATGTCACTTTCCTGCCACATTACAAGTATATGTCCTTCTTGGTCTACCAAATGAAAAAAACATAGTTGTAATAAATTAATTGAATGAAATTTTTGTAAACCAGACCATGTGCTATGCATGAGCTATGCAATGGACTTCTTTTATCAATCGTTCTAATTTTGAGTTGTATTATTTAGGAACATGTGCACCAAGATTAATCTCATTATAATGACAAACGTTCAAAACCCTCCTGTGACTGTCTGCTAATTTGTTTTGAGGAGTTCACCCTAGAAGGTGAGAGTAGCCAAAGTTGCTTAGCACAAATTTTAACCAGACTGAATTTTTCTTAAATTTGAAACCGGCATTTTTTTTCTTTTTTACTTTTTCTGTTTTAGAAATAAGCTTTTTTGTTTGTTTGTTTGTTTTCCCCTTGCACCAGAATTAGCTACTGACTTATATCAACTTGTTTTTATTTGATCAAGCTGAATTTTTTATTGAACTGTGCATACACCATTAATAATTCAATAGTGCATTGGGTGAAGATGAGGTTCACTGCCCAAATTCATCTAGAAATAATTTAAATAATATAAATATTAGTTTAACTATATTTCAATATAAGGAAACTGTAATTTATGTTTCTTCTATGCTAGCAGTTTATTTATTACAGCCAACATTCACATTCCAATTCTTTTTGATTTGCATTTTTTTTGTTATTATTATTTCCAGGTGAGTAATAAGGAAGTGGGGAAGTTCTAGGAGGAAGCAGCGCTTCTTTCTTCACCTCTTTCATCCTGCAGAGGAATGCTCCAGCATGGACTCTGTGAGAAAGCAGTACAATCTCCATTAACAGAAGCAAGGGTAGGGGCATATTGGACCAACCGTCCATGCATGTCACCTCTGATTCAGCTCAGCAAAAAGGAGCCTCACAGCGCCCTCTGCAGAGTTTTAATTGCAACACCACTCGCCTCTGAGGAAAGTAGGTTGCACAAGGACTCCAGATTCTACATTGATGCTTTGGGAGTATTCTAAAAAAAAAAGGTTGTATTGCGTAGGGTTTCCTCATCTCAAAGGAACCAGTCTTACCCGACAATGACAACATGTACCCGGAAACGACAAAGCTTTTGACAGCAACAACAAACCGGCTTGGACATTCCTTCGAAACCCTGGAAATGCTTCTCCACAGTACATTCCAGTATAGGGAGCTTGACCCGTTCTCTGAATGTGTTTTTAATTTATCGTCTCTTCGTTACTGTGTCTACAGAATGCATTGTGTAAATGTGGACACAGGAATGCACGCACAAATGGAAAAAAAAGAAAAGAAAAGGGAAAAAAATCTGGAAAAAATAAGCCCATATCAGTTCTTTTTTTTCACCACTTATATAAGATGCCGCTACTCATTAGGTGTTGGTTTTTTAAAAGAAGGGACTTACTACCAGCGTGCCCATACGTGTGAGAATCACACAGATGAGAGGACCAAATGAAAGAGTGGCCACGGCTCTTTATCAGCCATCGCTAAGCCATCGTTATGGACATCATCGTTATGGACATTTACTGATTTGTCTCATCTTTTTTATTATTATTTATTTTGTTTTCTTGTTCTTTTGCCTGATAATGAATGGAAGAGCCTTATTCACTTATGTTTTACTTGTATACCTCATGTTTTAAGATGTCCATATCATTATGAATTTCTTTTTACACTGTATACTATTGTATGTACATAAAACAAATCAGAGATCTATGATGTAAATTGTCATTTGTGTATTTAATGAGTCACTCTCGGGTGAATTTCTTTTTTTTGTTGTTGTTGTTGCTATGTGTTTTCTTTTTTTGTAAAAGTTTATATTTTCACTTTGATTCTGTTATTGCATCAAATGATTTGCTTCTTGGTTTTTAAAAGCAATAGCATGCAGCAAATGGTATATAGCACAATGGTATAAATGTTTTTTTTTTTGTTTTTTGTTTTTTTCTCAATCAGTGATGGGGGGGAATATCAAACAAAAATCAGTAATAAAAATCTGTCAAAGGGTTTACAGCCGCAGCACCACATGTACAGACATGCATGATGATGTTTGGATGCGTAAGAGCATGCAGAAAGGCCGACACACACTCTCTCTATAAATATGTGTCTGTTACAAGCTCATACACACACACACACACACACACACACACACACACACACACACACACCCAACACTTTGCAATCCCAGTTCCACTTCAGAGCCAAGGCTAATTGAGTTTTCACCAAATAGACTTGTTAACCTCCTGCTGATTAATGAGGTTACCAATCCACTAACAAGCTGGGCCCACTGCCTCTGTTTCTGCAAGACACACACAGAACAACACAGACACAGGAGAGGACAAAAAGCAATTATCAAAGTCAAACGTTCTATGCAATGACTCATTTTGAAACGTGGAAGTGACTCACTCTAAAGCAGTTTAGCACCGTCGCTGTACTCACAACAAAACATTAGAATCATGAACAAAAAAAGGTATAAAAAAATAAATAAATAAGTGAAATGAAAATGTTTTTACCTGGAATCTTGTCTGTATGAATTTGGATACTGAGTATTGATCTAGACTTGTTTTTATTTTCGTGGCATGTTCTTAACCCTCCTCACTCTCCCTAAAAGAAAAAAGGGGAATGGTGGGGGACTTGTTGCCAAAGGGTAAACTTGTGTAGACTGTCAGTTTTATGAATGTCCACCATCATGTTGCTTTTGAAGCATGGGGTTTTGCTTGGCTTCATCTGGCTGTTGTTTATGGGTTTTTTTTTGTTTTGTTTTTGTTTTTGTAATCCCTCATTCAGTCGTCGTGCATTTTGGCTGACCTGTTTGGCTTGCAGTGACTGTCTGTGCTGCTATGAACCTGTACTGCAGATGGTCGAGCACTTCTCATCAATCCGTGTCAGTGTACATATCTGGGTGTCAGTATAACCTGTGGGGTGAATGGAATGTTTATATTGGATATACGTCATTGTTGACTCAACCCGCACAGCAGCCCAGCCATTTGAAAAGTGCATGATTAGATTATTCTTGAACGTCATAGTAGAAATAATAATAATAATAATAATAATAATAATAACAAAAGAGAAGTCAAGCATGATTTTAAGAAGGTTTGCCTCACAAACCTCGACTCTAACCGGCCAATGATGATAATATCAGTGAGTTGAAATGTTCAGCCAGTCATTCACAAATCAGGGCATGTCGTTTGGGAAGCACAAGCCTGACTGGTGCAGCTCGGCAGAGTGCAGGAACAGAGGTTGCGTAACAGCGCCTCTCTGAAGGCGGCAGAACAAAGCGGAGGTGCATTGTGGTCGATACCAGATGAAAACAGCCTTCAGTGCAGCCACGCGGATAAGCTGGGAGGCGGACGGACACATTCTCACATTCCTTACTGTAAATACAACCTCATTACTCTGTACAGCTTTTCAGTTTGGAGTACGGCTGTCATGTGCATCCCCATGCCGTATTTGCTGCCAACTTTTGTGTATAAAAAAATATTTATTATGATCACAATAATGATGATGAAACTAATAATAATAATAATGATGATTATTATTATTATTATTGCATAAGCCTAGTGTATGTGACTGACTTGTACTGACTCTTTACGACAGTGGAACAAAACTCGTGCACATATCCACCCATCCAGTGTGTGTAGAGTTTCCCTACGTATCGTATCAAGAAGCCTTTTGTCAGGCTAACAGAAGGTTATCAGTTTTGATGGATGTGATCTCGGAGGTTGAGACGAGGGGGAAAAAAAGAAATCTGGAAAATGTCATTCACTGTTGTAAGTGCAATGGGCAAAATGTCAGTCGTGTATCCATTGTGAAACCCTTGTGTTCTATTCAGTGTATTCCTGTAAACAGATAGAGTACATTTTGGTGCATCATGTCAAGTAATGTGAAAATATTGACCCTGCAATTTCCAAACGGAGAAAAGAATAAAAAGAAAAAAGTTTATTGTGACTACTGTGTGCAGACTCTGTGTCAAGGTGGGTGCGTGAGTGTGTGCGTGTGTGTGTGTGTGTGTGTGTGGTTCGCGCTCGGTCGTAGCAAGGTAAGTTTCGTTCAGGGCTTACTGCCGATGCAGAAGAGAAATCAAGAATAAGACCTCGACAGCTATGAGACTGTGGGAATAAGAGAGGGCTTTGCTTGCAGAGGTGGTGATGATTTATCCCAGTGTGGGTGGTAGAGAGAGCGAGAAGTGTGAAGAGCCGTGTTTGGCAAAGCGCTGGGAGAGATGGAGGTGTGAGGATGATTCTGTGCAAAAAAGAGAAATCAAGCTCTTCCGTCTGTTGCTTGTGGATTTGTAAATGCAAAATACAGTAGAGGGCTATTACTATGTTGTTTTTGTTGTGTAAAAATGCAACAATTTGGTGGAAAACTACCTATTTGAAGTTGTTCACATTTTATAACATTGCCACTGCAAACTTTGGTGTGGGCAGTTGCTTAATGAAAACGTAGGCAATTAATACTTTAAGTCAGAAATGTTTGGCATCCTGATGTATTCATCCCCCTTTACTCTGAGCCGCAAGCCTTCGTAAGTCACTTAATTAGTAAGTTTTAGTTCACTTTTATTACTTCAGGAAACACTACGTTGAGATTTAAAATCCCTTTTCAGTAGGGTCATGGAAAAGGGTCAAGGAAAATTGTTAATTAATCATTTTTAATATTGCCAAATGCAATCAAGGTTAGGGTAAACCATAAAAACATCTCCATATTTCCATATCTTTAAAATGCATTCTGCAGCTAATTCCCAGGAGGACTGAGCTACAAATTAAATAATTACTTTTTCTATCATCAGTCCAGACTTTTGGGATTGTGAGAATGCAGACAGACAATCTGAGAGCAGAGACTTTAACATCTGATCATCTTTTTACTGACATGGCTTAGCAATCATGCTGGTAAATGTCCAACAATTGCTATATAAATTCTTTAGTAAATATAGTCCACCTGTGTCCATGCTTAGGGCCTGCAGATAATATCAGGACAACCATACACTCCACAAATCTGGCCCTTATGAAACAAGGACAACAAGAATGTTTTGCTGAAACAGCCATTTGAACTCGAGTTGACAGTTTGCTCAACCCATGTAGGGGATGCAAGAAAGTGCTCTGGTCAAATGAAACCACGAGTGAACTCTTCGACCAAAGTACAAAAACCATTTTGCATCTGAATGCCAACCCACCCTGTGGTGAAACATGGTGGTGACAGCATCCTGATATGAAGATGCCTTTTTTCCCCAGCAGAGATGGGGAAGATGGATTGAGTCAAACATTGACTTAAAGGTTTAAAGAAACCAGTTAGGAGCCACAACGAGCTGGGTGGAGCTTCACCTTAAAGAATACCTGAAACCTTCAGATAAAAGATTTTAAAGTGTGGGAGATCCATCGCCCTCCAGCAGAGAGCAAACAGAAAACTGTTAACCCTCCCAAACCCCTAATTGCATTATTCCCATTATTTCCGTCAAATCTTTGCTGCTGCTATGTTAGATGTTCCATTCATGTTTCATTGATGAGAAATTAATGCCAAACCTGATTAAGCTGGGTTCATTTTTTGTTTGCAATATTGGTTGTCATCCTATGGGTGTACATGCAATTTTTACAGCACTTATTTTCTTGTTTTTCTTTCTTTCTTCGTTCTTTTTCTTTAAAATATTTCTCAGGTTTGGGACACAGTTACCTTCATACATGGGTTTATCTGTCTACATAAAATCCAGTCATATAATCTGTCAGTCAGGAGACTTTTTGCATAAAGGATTCATATCAGGATTACTTACACTGGCGTTTTCAGTTTGTTGTTGTTTACCTGATATACATCCACACTACCTCACACTAAACATGTTCCAGTGCTGATATTGCTTCTGCAATATATCATTACATTTTTGGAAGAAAAACATATTGGCCAACAATCCCATCTGCAGAAGAAGACTGCCCTCTACTGGACTAGAACAGAACAGGCACAAAGTCAAACAAATATTGTGAGGGTTCCAAAAGTAGGATAATTAATTAAAAATATTTCTAAAATAATTTTTATGTACTGATAATACACATAATAATATAAGGAGAAATCAAAACTGCTGATAGCGTTATATCAGCAGCTTTGACCCAGAGAGCATTCTGACCTTCAGGCTACACGGCTGCCGACAGCAAAACGCTCCAGCAGGTCGTCACCGCTGCCCAGAGGATTACCTGCTGTCCCTGCATCACTAGAACTGTACGCATGTCACTTCCTGGGGAAGGCAGAAAATACCAGAGATCCCTCCCACCCTGGACATCATCTGTTTGAGCTTTTGCAGACAGTGCAACACACATAAAACCAAACAAAGATACTAAAGAATGTTTCAACCCCAGAGACATACACGCATAAAACTCTGTAGCAACTATGCAGTGTAATGATTGGATTCCTGACTGTTTAATATTTTAGATATTGCTACTTTCACTGATTTGTTTTGTTCTGAGCACCTTGAGTTCTGCGTTTCAATTTTGTCGCACTTTGGTTGTGTTGGCTTGTGCTTTAAATAATTGGACGGGGACTTTGGAAAGGTTGATCCAGACGTTTTATGCTATTTTTATTTATCTATTCTGTAAACAGTTGTAATGAATGTTTGGGATCATCGTCCTGGCGGAGATGTGAAAGATCGGGTTATTGGTCAGCACCCACTCTGTTCATGCTGATGTTAATCTAGTGTGGACAGTGACGCTGGCGTAGTATCTCCCAAGATATAATGAAACTCGAGTCTTTGTGATTCCTGGATTGTTCCTGAACATCATGATCAATGTTCTTTACTCTTTGGGCCAAATGGTTCAAATTTGGGCACAATTGTGTTTCCTAACATGACTATAATCCCAAACACCTAATCACGCTGCTTTTAGCTGGGACAAAGCTGAACTTTATTCAAAATGTATAAACTATGCTTTAACATCAGCTCTCTGACGAGAACCCAACTTATTTAAACAGGATCCACCTCTTCTACTGAAAGCAGTGATCAGCCATACCAGGAACTTGTTGTTGGTCATGAAAATGTTTATTGAGGTATAATTTGCCAAGGCCTATTTTACCACTTATTAAGGGTGTCTGTATACTTGTGACTGTATGTGTAATTTTAAACCCACATAAATTTTAAAAAATATATATAAATACCCTAGTTCCTATATATTTCACTTTTATAATCTTTTTGTTATATGCAGGGTTTCCTTGTGGAAATTAAAGAAGAATCACAAAGCATTTGTGATACCAAGTTTTATTTCTTCCCCTGGGATCAGACACCTTTACAATGTCCATTTTTACCTTCTGTCCCTCTTTTTCTTATTTCTGTTTCTCTCCTTTCTCTTTTTCTTCCTCGTGTCCTTTCTTCCTCTGTTAGCTTCGTTCCATTTTGTGTCTTTCATTTCCTTCTTTCCTTCTTTGATTTCTCTTCTTTGCACATTTAAAAAGCTTAAATATTTGCCAAATTCATAATGCACATTTGTGTTTTGCGATTAATCTCAAACAACTGAGGAAAGTGTGATCCCTTTAACATGAAGGATAGTTTTCTTAGACATTTCTGAATGGATAGAACCGCTGCTTATATACAGCCGATTGATTAGCAGTCTCCGGTTATCATCTGGATTGCTTGACCTCAGTGTCCTCAGATCAAAGGCATAAATGTAAAGTCATTAAGCTGTAATTGGGATGCCTGCATTCATCCATTTCCTGAAAGCCGTGACAAGAGCCTGTGCCTCTGAAGATTAACCACTTATTAACATCGGCGGTGACCTCCGAGAAGAAGTTCATGACTCATGGGTAAGTGATGGGAAGTACAGGAACTTGAGGCTGAATAGCTATCCTGCAAATTAGATATTTGTCATTGTTACAGTCAAAGTACCACCATGGATAACTGGAACTGAGTGTCAAAATGAAATGGATTCATTGGATGATGAGCACCAGCTTGTGCCATTATTTTGTGATGTAAACTACAACATTTTTAAGCCTTTTTTGCTCCTTAAAATCTATGGGATTAACTAATAAATCACACAAGTGATTAAGAATCCACTTAAAAAGGCGTAAGCATGCCACAGGAAGCAGATCCATAACCCAATCAGCCTTGACTCCTGTAGGCTGTGGAGTGGATGATGGAGCTAATGTGGCTGAAGGAGAGCTGCCAGCTCAGGTTTTCCAGTCCCACCCGTCACTCATCCACGTGTTTACTGACAACCATCACACACACGACCAGGGCAGGAAAAATAATTGCAGGATAAGGGCAAGTAAAGTGAGTAAAGATTTTGTAAGGAGAGAAAGTAACAAACACATGCTGAGTGATGTGACGACAGTGATGAAGGCTGAATTGAAAAAGTGGTAATTTGTTTCACAGAGTCTTTCCTCTTTAATTTATTTCTGTGAACAAGCCAGCTCTTTTTTGTAATTTAAACTTGGTTATGTTTAGGGGAGTAAAACTACACTGGTTAGGTTATTTTGTTTATCTGTAAGAGTAGAATTACCTAAGGCAATGCAATATCTGATTAAGTTGCTTTAATTTGTTATGCAATCAATGTTGTGTCTTACTTTCTTTGGAAACTTGTTTCGGTTGAACTTTCTGTCAGAATATCAATGCACTTTCAAATGTGTTTGCTAAAAAATATTTTTTCTTGTTTTCCGAAAACGTTAAAATATGACTGACAATATATTAACCTAAACCTTAGCTTAACTCTGTATTTATCAAAATCCAAGAGCAACAAAGGCCAGAGAGTTTCTTTGTGAAACCGTGAATACATTAGTTCGTACTGTTCTCCTTTCACACCTTCACTGCCTGTCTGTGTCCATGACAAAGAGTTTGACCGGGAAAAGCAGAGAGCCGGTGTTTGTTCAGAAATGCTGACGTCTCTCCTTTAGGTCCTGTCAGCTATACTTACAGTCAGTGTTTACAAAACGGCACAAAGTACCTATAATTTCATTTTTGCCTGAAGGAAGGAGGAGGATCGCAGCCGGCGCTGCAGCCAGGAGGGTTGGTCTGCTTTGAAACGCGTGCTGGGTTGTCTCTTCACACGTTTATCTAGGACACGCTCACCTCTCATGATGGCAGTTATGATGTCATGAGATCAGACAGATTTATGTTACAACAGAAAAGTGCTCAGGGGGTTTGCAGACAGTAACCGTATCCTCGGGGCAGCCTGAATACTACAGGAATATGCTGGAGCTTTAGCAGATAGAATATCACATCAGTTGTTTCATTTTTAAAACGCAAAACCTCGTTCTCACATTTCGAGGTTTAGATACTTGGTTGATGATGATTTTCATAGCATCTTTCGCCATGACTGTCAAAAGAAAAAATTTGTTTGAAATGTCATGAAATGTTGGAAAATCTGTAAATATTCTTCAGTTTCTTTGTGTTCTGCGATGCATCACATCTTCAAACTCAAAACTTTGTCCACCCCTGAGAAAAATCCTTGTTTGTGGGATAGAGAAGTGTGAGACCACAATAAATAATTTCTGAGCTTTTTCCAACTTCATTGTTGGAAAAGTTGTTGAGTACTCAACTGAAATGAAAACCAAACTAATCTCTAAGATGAAGAAGAAATGTAAAAAATATTTGTAATCACTCATTAAACGTTGGAAAGATATTTTATACATTATCATGACATATTTTACAAACTTTGCTTCCTCAGTCTTCAGTTTTGTCTAAATTTGTGCTCATAATTCTCTCTTTTGAAAGAGAGAAATGTTTCATTGCTCAGCCAGGACTGAGGACTAATGTAGCAACATATTTAGGATCCAGAGATGAGCATGTCCAACTCCTTCCTGAGGTCAGAACTGGCAGTCAAATCGCCTCATGCCCCATACCAGCGTTTTAAAGTAACTCAATACATCCATTCAAGTACTACACTTAGGAGGTAACTGCACTTGTAAACTATTTTCTCTTCCATTTCAGGATGTATGCCAGGAGGTTTAATGCTATATTGGATTCAAATTATTAAATTGCTTTAGACACAAAAAATGGCTACTTTTATTGTCTATTAAGTAGAACTGAAAATGTATATTCTTTTCGTTCAAATCAAAACATAAACTCATTTAGGGCTCTTGGACAAATACGGTAACATTTTCACGAATATTTTCCATCAGATCTGATTTATTTTTTGCAAAGTACTGGCAACATTTTCCATCTGTAGGCATAAATGTCCGAAAAGTTACAGCTGTAATTGCAGAGAAATGTGTTTCCCCACACCATAGCGTCAGAGGGCTTGTAAATAAATACACGCCACACTTTTCAGAGTTTTCTCAGTAAACCAAACAAAAAAAAACATCCATCCTTTTTCTTTCAGTTCAGTTAGAACGAGTTCATATATTACATGAAAAAAAAAACCCTGATAAAATGAAATAAAAAAGGCGAATGAAGTTCAAAGGGGTATTACAACTCCTGCGGAGCATTGCGATCAAATAAGACAAGTTTTGAAGCCGAATAATTCGGGTCACCTGTTTGAGTTGATCCTAGACTAGTAAACCTCTGTGAAAGACGAGCAGCTCAACTCTGAACCCCACCGTCCATCAGCAGCACCAGGCGGCTTTCCGATGCTCCTTCTCTCTCCTCCCCCTGCATGTGATCCTCCCATCCCCTCCTGCCAGCTGCCACTTGCCGTATCGCAGTGATGCTGCTGGCGGCCGTGTGGAGGAGGAGAGAGAGAGGCGGCCCGCTGCCCAATGACAGCGCAGGATGCTGAGAGAGACTGTTAGGCTTGAATGGAGGCGACAAGATGCCGTCCAGAGCGACCAAGGAGACCAACTGACATCTGAAAAGGTATAGCTGTATCTGTTGATATTTTACCGCTAAAAAAACTAGCACGTACTATTGCAACGGCAGAAAGAATGACGCCTGAAATACGTAACGTGTTCGCTCGTGTTTTTTTGTGCGCTTTTTGATGAGCCACACACCCGGGAAAAAATGAAAAAAAAAAAAAAAAAAAAGGCACAGGCTGTGTCCGTTTAACCAAATCTTTTTCCTGCTCGCTTAATTAAGCGAGACATTATAACCTAGCCGTTTCCTGGAAACTAATATTACGTTATAGTAGCGAAAAGGCGATGACAGAGCGCCGTTGTTCCTAAAAATAAAGATTTCCCCCACAGGACAGGTTAGAGTTATATTCCAGGCGAGCATGTAGGCCCGGCGTGCTGTCAATTGCTCGGTCGTGCCCTGCTAGTCTCCATCAATTCCACCTTCAGATCAAAGCTGGCAACATATTGTAATTTATAGGAGCTATTTCTGAGCAGCAGAGCCTGCTAACGCTGGCATTTGGTGACATGAGCGCTCGGGCCAATTTGGAGACATTAACATCTCATCCAGTCCACCAAGCGTTTGAGTCTGGAGGAGGCGGCATGGAGGCGTCAGGCTCTGTAGTAGAATGCTTGATGAGGAGGCTGGATGTGTTGCATCTGCTCTTTCATAGAAATATCAACAAGATTCCCCTACATGTCCTATATTCCCTAGTGCCATATAACTCCACACATGGCGTTATTTGTATGATGGCTTTTTTTTTTAAATGTCATGAATGCCTCATTGAACAACCGGCTTCCTTCTCCAAAGGCAGTGCCTGTGGGAAAAAAAAATCTTAGTTTCAGGACATCTGTATCCTCTCTGCCGTTTCTGCACCACTGCACAGCCAGATTCATTTCCGTGTTGCTTTTACTCTGGCATTTTCTGATCAGATGTACATGTATGTGCTGCTGCAGCTCTCCCAACCTCCAACACAGAAAGTGGGGTGCAAAAAAAAAAAAAAAAGAACATTGTGATCCAGGTCAGAAAACTAGTCTCGCTCAAAACTGTGCTGTTCAAAGATTCATAAAACTGAAGAAATGAGTCAACAAATGGGCGATTTGGTCCATTACTCTGGGCGGCGGAGTCTTGTGGGTGCACCATGCAAGGCTACAAGGCAATATAGCTCATTGCCCTGGTTGCCGCAGTCTTGTGTGTGCTTCATAGCAATTTACAGGACAATTTAAATCACTATGCAGGGCAGCATAGTCTTGTGGATGTGTTAGAGAGTTTTAAAGTCATTATGGCCCTTAACCCAGGGTAGCAGTCTGTTGGGCGTCCCATACAAGTTTAATAGAGGCCTTGTTACAGAATTGGCTGTTTTTTTTAAATATGTTCAACTGGAATAGCTGATATTGTTTCACATTTTCAGAGCCGTGTTATATTTCTTGTCTTATCAACAAGTAGACGCATAAACCAAATCATTCAATCCCCAACTTATTTCACTGCTGTTTTCACTGCATTTGACAATTTGATAACCAGCCATTTTATAGCTGTGCGTTTCATATTATGATACAGATACATTTTGAAAGTGATAGCCTGTATTAGACAAATATTCGACAAATAGGTTTACAGCAAATTCAGCCACAATTTCTTAGTTACTGCTTGCAAAGATAATTCAATTCCCTTGTGCAGCTCTATTGCTTGGAATAAGTTAAAAAAACAACAGAATGAAATGCTGAGAAGTCAACGTAAAAGACAATATTGCTACCGATTTCAAATTGAAGCTGTAAATTGGAGAAGGAAATAATTATTTTGCAATAGATGCCCGCTCCTCTGTCAGCAGTAATAACCACATTAGCTGATTATTTATATAAAAATTCCCCTACTCTTAAGTGGGAAATTGATAGGAGTGTGTGACACTGGGAACCATTGAAAAAAGACCTCAATATTCTAATCGCTAAAATTGGAAATGGACCATAAAAGGAAGAGTTTATCTTCGCTTTGTAAAGTGAGGCTTTGGGCGCAATAGAGGTTACCATCATGAAGTTGTTTTATGTGAAGAACCAGAAGTAAAACCACTTGTGGACTACAGCACTCTCCACGCCAGCTGAAGTAAAAATCTGTAAACCCCCTCCCCCCCTTAAAATAGCTCAATCTATTGCAGAAACAGATTCTCATTTATTTTACAAAAAAAAAAAAACATTCAGTGGGGAAGAAATCTTGCATAAAAAATAACATTTTCTCACAAAAGCATCACCCATAGAAATTCCTATTTAAAAAATTTAACTTAAGCATTTTTTTTAGGTAGGTCATAGTTTTGTGTAAATTTTCATGAGTAATAGTTAGGAGGAGGAATAAGCAAATTTGACATGGAGGTAACATTTCGGTTCCCCTCTCTTTTTCACAGGGAATACAGAAAAATATTGCATTTAAAGTTAGGCAGATTGTTGTTAAGTCTCATAAATCAAATGGTATCAGAAATTTAGCTGGAAGGAAGTTTATCTGGTTGCAATGCACTGTGAAGAGGATGATACATAAAATTGAAAAAAAGACAGATCTTCAATGTATCTAACTCATGTAATGAAAAAATAACTTTTTGTGTATAGTGTAGGTCTTCATTGAGAAACAGTTAATTTAAAGAGATATAAATCAATCAGATTTAAAAAGTTTTAATTTCATTTACAAAGGAAACAAAAGGTGCGTTATATAAAATAAAAACAGCAGGTAGGAAAGAGGAACAAATAATTCATTAATTAAAATCTAATCTTAGTTCAAGCAGCTGTTATAAACATAAATTAATCATAACATTAAAGCAAAAAAAAGGTAGAGTAAATAAAGGGATTTTAAATCAACACAAAGTCAGAGTACATGTGCAATTAAACTACTGACAAAATTCAATTAAAATAAGGTTAAGTCAGGACTAAACATTTAATTTGTAAAAGTCAGCTATAGGCCAGGTCGTGAAGATAAGTCCTTTGTTTACATTACAAACTTCACAATTTTCATATTCTAACATCTTTTTAGATTTATTGTGGAGGTCCACAATAAACCCTTTAACTTAATTTACTTTAGGAAATTTTCAAATAAGTGTCAGTAAATGTGGAGGTTGCTGCATGTTTCAGGCAAACTGACAGCAGTGCAATATTAATATCAATAGGAGAAAGACGTGCAGTGGAGTAAGAGTGTTAGTGTCGTCATCACATCCCAGATTATTAGCTCAGCAGCTCTGCTCTGCTCACATAATTTCCCCCCTTTAGTTACAGTTTTCCTGAAAATCCTGTTCCACTTATGTAACTTATAGCCGTAACAAGAAAGCATTAAAAATGTTGGATTTATTGTGCAGTCTGGAATTGACGTCGTTTGCGGTAAGGAAAGGGACGGTTGAAAGGGAATAAGAAAAAAAAAGAAAAAATGGCAGAGTGACTCCCTTAATCAATGACCCATCAGTGGTGAGGTACACAAAAGCTGACAAACACCGACTCAAAGATGCATCACAGGAGATGCAGCCCAACACATGAACTGGTTTATCTGCTCTACCGGTGGATCAAAGAATCAAACACGTGTTTATCTTCCTCAGAAGTGAGCAGCAAGCTGGCTGGAACTTATGCTGGATGCTGTTTTGTCTGAACCCCTGCTAGATCCTGCTTCCCCCACTGATATATGTATTTACCCACCAGACCTCACTGATCTGATCTGGCTGCTCTTTTTGAACTCTGGTCTACTGTTTGTGATACATGTTTTAAAGAAGAACAAAAATAAATGTTCTGTAAATTCTTTGTAAATTCTAGTAATTGTGAATCTAACAGGAAGGGAATATTATCCCCTTGCATCAAAGCAAATGTTGCCAGCCTTTATATGACTTAAAAAAAAATAATACATTAAAACGCATTGGAGAATATTTTTTGAGGTATTTCTAGTATTAAAATACCAATAGTTCTTCATTTTGATGCATTTAGTGGAGAAATGGTCAGATATTTCACAAACCGATCACAGAGGAGTACAGATCCAGGTAAATGATCTGTACTCCAGTCTGTGGGCCTTTCTGGTGCATCTCTTCAATATAAAAATCAGAAAATTTTCTCATTGCGAATTAAAATGTGTTGCTCAGCTGACTTATATTTAGCATTTCCATGGCTATGCTCTTATAACTTTATCGTACAGATGGGAATGACGTTCTGAATTTCATGTAAAGCACCTGCGAGTTTAGCGATGATGTCATGGGACATTGTGACTTTTGAATATCGAAGGAACTTGCTGGCACATGGATTCCTCTTTTTATGAATAACCTGTCCTTTATATTAAAGATATATAGGAATTACTTAAAAGGCAGGAAAAAAACAAACCTTCCCTTGTCACTGTTGCTGTATTCAGCCACAGTTTCTTTGATTGATATTTTGAAAATTTCTTCCACCTTCATGTGATGACGACAGGTGATTTGTCTGCGCTAGCCCAGACAGAAACACCATGGCAACCGAATCCGAGAAGTGTCACCAGGAGGAGAGAAAAATGGAAAAGTCTACGCGTATATGATTAACCACCTTTTTCCTAGACATATTGGTGTCTTTTATCCTTTGACAGCTGGGGAAATTAAAAATTCTGGTTAGAGTCTTTGTCTTGACATTTGTGTTTAATAGCATTCGGATTTTACCCTAAAAATATCGACCACAGTAAAATAATGATGCCTTCAGATTACATAAATCACAGCCCGTGATAAATCTAGAAATGTATTAAAGCCAAAGGACAGCATTAAATAGCCCAGCTATTATTACATGATTAAAAATTAAGTCTCCTCTATCATTTTTTTTCTTGTTAGAGATTTTCTTGTAAGAGATTTATTTTAAAACTTGTACATTTTTGCAATTTTATTAATCTTTTGAACATAAAAAGATGAATAGATATTTATCATTAAAAGAGTATTTTTGTAATCTATGTGGTGATTTCTGATGTTTTTCTTTCTAGTATAAGCCTCAGATAAAAAGACATGATGGGTCCAGTTCTTACAGTCATACTGTGAGCCGAGCTGCACTCTGTCAGTAAATATTTCTCAGTTAACTTATGAGACAAGACAGAGCTGCAGAAATGTTGCTTTATTTCTCGTCCAGTATGTCTTTGTTTGTCTGAATTATTGGTCTTTCTTTGCTACTTTTCTTTCTCGGATTTCTATGTGCAGCACTCTGCACACACACAGAGCACCAGCACCTCTGGGGACTATTTGTTAAAGGCTTAAAAATAAATGTGTTTATTACAGTGGCATAATCTCATGCTGTAATTTTAGTTTGAACACATCCTGTCAGTGGGGGAAATACATTATTTTATTTTTATATTCATTTTAGACTTCGTCTTCCTTGCTTGGACGCTGACTGTGCATGACAGGAATAAGATTTAATCTCACTTTTAAAGATTTATATTATCGCCTGGAATGTACTTGCAATAGGTTTTTAGACAAAAATGTGTTTCTTTGTGGCCATTTCCTTAAAAATTCTGGATTTCTTCAATTGCATGTTCGATTATCTTTGCAATTTTGAGGGTTGGCCTATAGAAACTGTGTCATATTTATAACCCAGGGAAAAATGTGAATTATGAGTGACTTATTAAAAAGTTTCCACTCACCTCACATTTTTCTTTGATTATGCAACTGCAACAAAAGCTGATTTGTTTTAAAGCTTTCTCCACGTCTTTACTGGGGGTGCCAATAAATTTGCTTGATCACTTATATGATAGCTAATTAACAAAGTGCCTTAAGAAACAACACTTCTCAGAAGACGATGATGAGCTTGATATCACGCACTGAACTGCTAATTGGATCTGTACTGTGGTTGTACAAAACCTGCACTATAAAACAAAGATAACTAATAATCAGAAGTGATTCAAAATGTTGTGATGTTTTGTAGAATGTGCTCCTCGACACCTAAAATGCTCTCTATAGTTGTCTCTGTTTACTCTGATGAAATGATGGCTATCATGATTCAGGTCAGAGAAATGTGAGACTGTAAAGTTATATTTCAATCAGTACTGAGATCTACTATAGATAAATGTTAGCCTGTGAGACATCTGGGATGATGTTGTGAAATTCCTGCAGGCCATTTGAAATTAGAGCCTCGTAAATTGGGACAGCTTGTCGCCTACGCTGACTAACACAAATCTTAGAGCTAATATAAAATGTCCCTTTCCGTCTAGAGCTTAGATTTTTGACTGGAATGTGCTGTTTTGTTTTCTTTTTTGCCTTTTGAAAAGCTGTATGTCTGACAAATCCTTCTCCCCTGTTTCCTCAGATCTGACATTGATGTGACCTAACCCACCCACCCATTCAGACATGAAATAAGTCATCCATGTTTGGTTGAAAAAAGTCAGAGCAGTCTCATTTGAGCACGCCCCTGTTAAAGGACCCTCTGGTGGCTACTCCTCTGAATCACGGGACATGTACGGCAGTGCCAGAGCTGTAGGTCATGTAGAGAGCAGCCCTGTACGGTCCCCGCGCCTTCCAAGGTCCCCCAGACTGGGCCATCGAAGGGCACACAGTGGGAGCGGGGGTGGTGCAGGGGGCAAGACCCTCTCCATGGAGAACATCCAATCACTCAACGCTGCCTATGCTACTTCAGGGCCCATGTACCTGAGTGACCACGAGGGCGTGGGCTCCACTGCCACCTACCCAAAGGGAACCATGACTCTGGGTCGCGCCACCAGCCGGGCCATGTACGGGGGTCGCGTCACAGCCATGGGCAGCAGCCCCAATATTGCTTCAGTGGGGCTGCCTCATGCTGACCTTCTGTCTTACAGTGACCTGGGCTCCCTCTCCATGCTGCACGCCCACCACCACCAGGGGGTGCCCTCGGCTCTGCTCAGGCAGGCCGTGCGGGGCAGTGGTGGCGAGCTGCTGGAGATGCAGGCCCAGCTCAGGGAGATGCAGAGGGAGAATGAGCTGCTGCGGCGAGAGCTTGACCTGAAGGAGAGTAAGTTGGGATCTTCCACCAACAGCATCAAGAGCTTCTGGAGCCCAGAGCTGAAGAAGGAGAGGATCATGAGGAAAGAGGAGGCGGCTCGCACGTCCATTCTGAAAGAGCAGATGAGAGTCACTCACGAGGAGAATCAGGTGAGACCACTCCTCTCTGAGCCGTCATAATCCACTTATTGCTGCAGTGAATTTTACTCGCTGCCTATTTGTCTGCCCATCTTGGTCTGCTTTGATCTCTGCTTTCACCATGCTGTCTTTTATAATAATCACAGCCATCCTCTCTTATGTATGCTGTAGAAAATTAAAGCAGTCAGTTCTGTTTTTTTTAACAGATTTGTAAAACCTTTCTGGAAAGATGTTATTTTATTGACATGAATATCTCTTCATCCAGTGAAGAATCGATAAGACTTCAGCCTCTCAGAAAATACAAGCACTTCAACTAAAAAGGAGTAGAGCAGAAATCTGAACATTCAGTTATTTGTGGCTCGGTTAAAAGTATGATGACACTGCCGACAGGTGTATTGAATGCCGTCTGGTCCCGATATCGCTTAATTTTGGTTTATTTTCACAGGTTCAGCAGATTGGCCCCAGGGGAAGGGATGTCAAAAGGTTTTTTTTTCTGCTTACCTCAGTGTGGGGGTGTAGTCATGGCCCAGTTAAATCACTTACTGACAGGAGTAGGCACAGGGCCCAGAGACAAATGTCAAGGACACTTAAACACTCCCCGTCTGTCTTCCTTTGCCTTCTCTTCATATGCTCTGACCTGCATCATCTCACAGTGTTTACTTTGGTTCATATAGTCGTTTCTGCAAAATATTTGTCATTTTTCTGTCTATTTAAAATGATTGTCTTGGCAAAATAAAAGATAAATAAACATCTGGAGATCACTTTCTTTAATGTCAGACCTCACCTGGAGGATTATTAATAGCTGTTGGTGCGAGTGAATGCACAGCCTCTGGCTTAGTGAGTTCTGTCAGTTGCAAGTGGAAATATATGATATTGTGTAGATTATGTATATAGACTGAGCTTGTGAATGCATTTTCAAAAAAACCCTGCTGTGTTCATGATGCAGCATACTGAGCAATGCTTTGAGCAGTTTAAAGGCTGAGTTTGGGCTATAGCTCTTTGTGCAGGGCATTGTGTTTGCTCCAGCTCTGCTTTCATACACTGAAGAGACATGATTAGTCATTACTCTACCCTGCAAGGTAGTACCATCAGTGGGTCTTTCCACACAGGACTTGTTGATCTTCTTATAAATGATGGGGTTTTGTCTCTGCACATTGCTAAAGTATTCGTTCCCTTTGAACATTTCAACATTTCCTTAACCTAATAGTATTTTTGTACTTCTTGTGCCATTTTGAGGAGATTTTATGTGATGCAACAACACAAAGCAATGGATAATTGTGAAGTGGAAGGAAAACAATTCAACGTTTTATATAGATGAAAATATAAAATATGTGATGTGCATTTTTTAATCAATCTCATCTCAGTATCAATCCATCCATATCTATATATAAAAATGCAGTAAAAATTGGTGTTATACATTTATGGACATTTTTTTAAAAAATAATTTTTCCTTCTCATTCCAAATTTGTGCTGCTTTGTGTTAGTCTTTTTGGGTATGAATACTTTTGCAAGGTGCTTTAGTCTAACTATCAGTCAATTATGCAAGACCAGAAGTATTTCATCATTATGATTTGCAAAAATCGGAGTCTGTGTTAAAGCTGAATCATCTGTGTCACCGACGGAACCAGAGCAACTCAGCTTTTCACATTTCTTTATAAAGAGTCGTTAAATCCTCATTGTGATATTTTTAGTCAGAACTCATAGAGTTTAGGAGCTGAATGTGTCCTGCAGATTATGAAAGCTGTTCGCTGACGGGTTTCCATGGCATCATCCTTGAACCAAAGAGAGGACTCGGTGCTTGCTCTCCCCTTATGTCGAGTGATATTTATATTTCTCCTGGTAGGATTCATTAATGCAGTGTGGCAGCTAATAAAAGGCAGATGTGCCTTGTTGCTATAATTGGTCTATTCTAACTTGATTTCTGGGCTCCGAGGCGTGCTTACATAAGTGCATATTTACGGTGGGCTGGTTTGGTCACACCCACTGGGCTTACTGAGAGGCTGACTGAGGAACAAATTGCCTCATTAATAATGGAGAAATTTCAAGCCAGTCATTGCATCTGTCTTTTAGCACCACTTTTTACAACTGCATCAGGTGCCTTAGGCCCCTGTTAAGTTTCAGCAAATACCATGCATCATTTATCATGAGATGATCACAATCAGGGTGTACAGGCCTCTGTTTGCAAAATCTCCTGATATAACATTCACTTTCTGAAGCATGGAAGTTTTTTTGGGGTATTTTTATGTTTAAATACCACCCACAGCCTGCAGAGCCTCAATCATAAACAGTGAAGGTGATGACTAGCGGTGATGATTAGTGTGAGATCGTTTTGTGTGGTAGATTTTTATTGTGAGGGGCAACTGATTTTGTTTTCATCGAATTGAGCAGAATTTTTGTTGTCATGCCGAAGCTGTACGAGAGCTGCTGGAGGCGAGCGTGTGAGCTAGAGCATACCATATCTGACTGAGTCATGACCACTGCTGCTCAGCTGCCCAGTCAGCCCTGATCAACGGTTCCCACATAAATAGATCCTGCTTTGCGCCTTCTGCACATTCATGCAAGACTTAAAGTAAATCATGCTGTTTCCCACCCAAAAATTCAGGATTTTCTATATTTGGAACATAGACATAACGTAACATCATCAACCCGAACCAGCGTCGTCTACACCTGTGTCCGATTGAGTGTTATATAACACATGGTGTGTGACAGGTGAACATTTAATTAGAGGTAATTCCCCTGGTGGATTGTGCAGCCCTGTAATCAAACAGAGCGGCGTACTGCTCATGTGTGAGAGGCGAACTCACAATTATTTGTTTACATGCATGTTTTATAATTCAGCTGTGCAAACCAGGTACTGCACATCAGTGCAGGATGTTGACTTAACTTGACTTCCAAGTTAAGTCAACAAAGCGTGATGTGATGACGCTTTGTCACCTAACAACCCTAAGCTATCGGTGTCTCTCACAGCCCCTAGAACAAAAACAGTTCACATTTGTCACATAACAGCTGAAACCTTCATGTACTGTGTTGAGATTGTATGCAATAGATAAAAACAAAATTGTGAGTAGTGGTGAAGTGGAAGAAAAACAATATATGGTGTCTTGCTACTAATAACCTGAAAAGAGTCTTGCATTTGTTTTCATTAATTACTCACTGTTTTACCCCCATATAATACCATTTGGATCCAGCAAACATGACATGTAATAAAAAACAAACAAGTAAACAAAAAATTAATATGGCATAAGTATAAATCTTCCAAAGCATGGCAGTTCACATTTCCTGACAGGTTGGCAAGAGGGCCATAAATCAGACAAAACAGTAAGAGGCCCATGGTAATTCAGGACAAACTGCAGAGATTAAGGCTGTGAATCTGTTACTCAAGCACTTCAAATATCTGGCTGCCAGGAGTACCAAAACTGATGAGTTGATGATCTCGCCCCAAAAAAGCCCCCGTGCAGGTTGCCACAAACAAAGACGGGGACGCATCTACACACATGTTTTGGGGGAACAACAGAGATGGTGCAAAGGAAACCTGGCCACTAGAAATAACCTGGAGCTATGGCTTAACTGTACCCACAACATAAGGAAAGAGAAGTAGGACTACTGCGATGTTTTTGTGCCACCAGCACTCACAGTGGTCACCTGTGGTCATGCAGAACCTGGTTTCATCAGCCAGTGTCGACATTTTGCCACTTAATCGAACAGCTGCCTATAATGGGGCTGTGAACCCAGAGTTTTGGAGATGCCACCAGTCGAGATGCCGCATGAGAGGACACACGGAGTCGCATCAGGATCAATACCTTTGTAGAATCACAGAGTTCTTTATTGATTGTTTCACGGTATGACAGTCTTCTCTTGGCGTGGTCGTTCATGACAAGCAGAACCCTGGCGAAGTGTGTGGGTGGTATCGAATACAAACTTGTCCAGCATGGCCCCTGTGACTGCCAAGCGGTTGCGTGAACCATCTGGCCTCATGCTAACCCACAAAGCAACCCCTATCAAGTGCTGCTAAAGCTGCTTAATCACACGATAAACAGCTTTCTCAAGTTCAAGCATCTGAATAAGATTCAATTAAAACAAAAAAATATTTAAAAAAGTCTTGAAAGATGGCTTATGAAAGTGGCATTTTTTTACCGTCTCTGACTGTTATATGCAGGCGCCCCTCTTGTAACTTTGTGCTAACTGAGGGGAGGTGATGAAACGCAGCATTTTCTTGT
This sequence comes from Micropoecilia bifurca, assembly GCA_903067075.1. Classification (NCBI taxonomy): domain Eukaryota; kingdom Metazoa; phylum Chordata; class Actinopteri; order Cyprinodontiformes; family Poeciliidae; genus Micropoecilia; species Micropoecilia bifurca. Next base: position 27,174 of record CAEGAF010151128.1, read on the forward strand.
GTGGTGTGGGTGTAATTGTGTATTGTCAACTATCACGACACACTACACAGAGATTAGGAACGGTGTGAACAGCAGGCTGCTGCAGCTCAAGAGCTTTGGAGTTGCTCATTTATTCTCACAAAAACACAACCTCCGATGTATATAGAGCATTATGTGCAGAGCAGCTGGTTCCTGTGTCACCAGATGGCTCATTCTGGAGGAGGGGTCATCATCTAATTGCTTAAGGGGCCAAAATAATATTTTAAGGTGCGCAGTGTGGGAGCCGGCCTTTTATTGGGCCTGTTTGTGTGAAGCATTTAAATTATGGCTGAAATAAGTAGATGGGATGTTCTGTGACATCTAACAGCTTATATTTGTGAAAGAAAATTACACTTTTTCTTCAGTTTGAGCGAGGACCTGGTTGTGACTTTAACTGTGAATAAAAGCAGAAATGGCCAAAATGATAAATGCAAAATAAGATAAGAAAATAATTTTAAATGGACCTCTGACCTTTGGTGCGTCAGTATTCGCAGCTTCACCTATTTTCACAGTTGTTTCTTTTATTTACTTTTTTTTAGCCCCATCTATCTTGTCATAAACTCTATAATGGTACCTGTTGATTAAAGCACCCCACAGTATCATGCAACCACCACCATGTTTCACTGGAAAGATGGTATGAGAAACACCAAAGCAACCAAAACTGGTGTCAAATGCTCCCCTGTTCTTCAATATATAATTTAAATATTTCAGTGCCCATTCATTCTTTCTGTTTTTAACTTAGATGTTTTTTCCCTCTTCAATCTTCAGTGGCAATTGACTTGGGGGAACTCAGACGCTCAACACTGGCACAGGTAAAACTGCCCCTACAAGTCAGACAGAGTAACCCCTGTGCTAAATCACCACAACGCTTTGCTAAGGCATTTACATGGCAGAAGCCAGAACCTGAGTCAGTGTGTGATGTTGCCCTCAAAAGGATTCTCTGTTTCTGCACCACAAGATTTATGACAGCCTGTTACCCCCGGCTGGCTCAAGTGTCATTACGATAAGGAGTCACAGCAGCTCAGCGTCTCTGTCTAGTGCTGGAAAACTCTCTGGGTTTTGACCATCAAGGTTTTCAGTAACAGAAAGAAACCCCTCCGTGACCACAGCACCAGTATCGGCTGAGTCATGACCCGTTCACGCAAACAGCTGCACCTCAGCTGTGGCTGACGTGGAGGAACCGGACGGAAGGCTCTATAGTGATTTTAAGTCACAGTTCAATTACGCAGATGCAGTCACTGGACTGTTTCCTGCATTTTTGGTTTCCAAGGCAGGCAGGAGTTTATTGATCGGTGAGGAGGGAGGATCAGAAACGAGAAGGTTAGATCTGAAAAAAGAAGAAAACATTTGGGGTTCATTTGCTTGCTGTAAAAATCCATATA
>CAEGAF010151136.1:0-18414 GCA_903067075.1 Micropoecilia bifurca
ATAAAAATAAAAAGAATAAGCAAATAGTTAATATGCGTCTTTATTTATTGATTTTCAAATAAATATCAATAATATATTATTAATGATAAAACCTGTAATTTAACTGTTTGCCCGAAAATAGCACATGTTATTTTTATACGATTTATTTTCCCCCATTTTTTTTTATTTACACGCCATTTCAGAGTAACATGGGAAAAAAATGTCCCTAAATGTAATATGAACCTAAATAAAATAAAATAAAATAAATCAAACAAAAAGGACATGACGAATTCAGGTAAATCACAGACACTCCTTTCAATAATATTAATAATAAACAAACATGTATTTTACAGTTCAAGCAATAAAGCATGAGAATGAAGCAGAAACCGGCCGCTTTGTTCGCCTGCACGGCTCTTATGAAGAGAAACGCTCAGCCAATCAGATCTCAGCTTGCCTATAGCCATAAGACCACACGGAGAAAGCCCGTTTATTTATTTATTTATTTATTTATTTATTTATTTATTTATTTATTTATTTATTTATTTATTCCATTCATTGTACCAACTACAGCAGAACACAGAAAAAAAATGTAAACATTTTTTTTTAATGCAGAGTGTAGGTTACGCTCTCCAGTGTTTAGCTTGCTGAAGACTTTGTGTCAGGCTGTGTTACAGTCAAAGTCTTTATAATTACGTTCTTTAAATCAGACAAAGCACCGAACATAAATTCATGGAGTTTCTCAGTGAGGCGTGCATGAAACGTGGGTGTCCCACGACCAGAGACAAATGTTATTAAAGATAAAGCAAACTTGGATATTTATTGTTAATTTAAAAAGAAAAATATTTTTGGTCAAGTAGTCGAAGGGCTTTAGGGCAATTCACTCCCTTGTGTAAAACCTACGTGCCAACAACACGGAACACGGTAATGAAGACAAAATATACTGCATATATAAACTAATATTTTCCATATATACTAGTATTTAGATTGATTTTTCTGTAAGCTTTAATGTAAACGCCTACGATATAAGTTTTCTATGTGTTTTTACAGCAGGCACAATCAGCTGCCCATTCATGCTTTAGTGAGCCCTGCAGCCATATGCCTTTATGTGTAGAGGCTCATAAATATTACATCAGTGGCGCCGCATATAGGCCTGAGTCACACCAGCCTAGCAGCCATTTGTATTTCTGTTTCCTGAAACTACCGAGCTGTTGCTCAGTTGGTTTTTATTCCCGGCTATAATAACAAGACACCAGCAGCAGCTCATGAGTTCATTCGTCGTCATAAACCACGTTGTGCGGAAAACACACACCGACTCTTTGTGCTTTCCAACACCTGCGCAGACGCCAAAGGCACCATCCGGGAGATCGTCCTGCCGAAGGGCCTGGACCTGGACCGGCCCAAACGCACTCGGACCTCCTTCACGGCCGAGCAGCTGTACCGCCTGGAGCTGGAGTTCCAGCGGTGCCAGTACGTGGTGGGCCGGGAGCGGACGGAGCTGGCCCGGCAGCTGAACCTCTCGGAAACACAGGTAGGAAGAGCGGAGAACTCCGACTTTCCGGTTCCGAGCTCTGTCGAAAGTACGACTCGGTTCGTTTAAAATAGCCCTGACGTCGAACAAAGAGCTATTTTTACTCAGTTAGAAACCATTGATGCTAATTTGAGGTGTTGCGTGTGTGGATGGCTTACAGGTGCGTTTGATTGGTAAACACTGAATTATAAAGGTCACAGGTGTGTGCGGAGTCTTTGATGTGCTTCTCAGCCAATCAGAGAGGGAGAGCGATGGGGTGGAGGCCTTTGATGCTCCGCCCAAAGCTGCTTCTGATAGTTAGCTTGAAAACAGCCAAATTTAGGGCGAGAAAGATATGAAAAACAAACAAGGTTGGGCCAGGGAAGCTTTTAAACACACAGAGCAAAAAGGGAATGTGATAATTAAAATATAATCGATACATTACTGTAAAATTGATCAAAGCTGGCTTAAATATTTTTATTTATCTCGGCTTATGTTCAGACAGGACGGAGTAAAGCGCAGTCTCCATTTACATCTTGCAGTTTAGACGAGTAAATTCCTATTCATCACTATCAGAGTTACAATGGAGGCTTTTATCATAGAGGACATGGACGAGTTGCGTCTTATTCCCTCTGAACAAAGTAAAACAAAGCCTCATACATATAAATGTTCTTTATAAATACTCTTATGTTTGGAATGAGCAGCAAAAAAAACACAGTTCAGTCTTAAAAACACTGTAAAACGAAGCTGTAAAGGTAAAGCAGACAAATTTGCTGAATGTCAACAATCAAACTGAAGTAGATTTTGATTTATAAAGTACTGGAAGAATGTTTTATTCATATAAATGTTGATAGTGAAGGGACAAAGCTGAATTTGACTGCGCTTTTTATTTTTTTATAACTCAGATGAAACTTTGTATGCGATTTAATTTGAATCTGTCTACACAACATGATTGGATTGACTTGATTGTGCATTTATGTATACAAATTGGACCTGTTTGTCCTATAAATTGCTTTCAAATGAGATTTATTTAGAATTGACACCGTGTGATTAAACTAAATTGAACATAATATCGACCAAAAGCAGCGGCACCAACAGCGAAGATGGGGGGTATGCAAAGTGGCCAGCAATAGAAAATTGTCAAGAGTCTGATATGCATATTTTTAGGAAACTCAAGAAAGCAGAGAAAGAGAAGGCACATTAATGAGTTTAGATTGCAGCTATTTATTAAGTTAAGGTGGCTCTCTGCTTGGGGCGCCACTGTGTTTGGGGTGGCTCTGAAAAAAAGATGACATTTATCAGAGGCACTCTGAGAAGATTTTCTGTCCCTAAATGATAAGTTCAGTCAGTATAAAGAGGGCTGAGCATCAAGTATACGTATTATAAGGAAATATGTCTGACTTTTAAAGCTAACATTTATCTATTACTCAGATTTCCAAAGCAGCTGAAACAGTTTTCTGGACTGAATTCAGTCATGAACCATTCAAACCTTATCTGGAGTTAATATCCATATTCCTGAGGTTATGGTCATGTCAAAACCTGGACTGAACTATTCCACTCTGATCACAGATTCATTGTTTGGGTTGGCAAAAAATATAAATACATGTATTAAAAAAAAAAGGAAACTAAAAAGTAAAAATTTTTAAATCACTTCTCTTAGAAGGGACACAAACAAGAACCCCACTGGATGTTGGTCACATTTTAGAGTTACATTTTATAACTTATATTAACACGAGAGACATGTTATTACAGGCTAAGCTGCTACTTTTATAGCTAAAGTTTATTTTTCTTCACGTTGTCTTTTCCAGAAGTTAACATTTGAGCCAAACTGTACAAGAAGAAGCTAAAAAGCTACTGCTGAGCCTTTGACCCATTAGACCCAGTAATGACAGCGTTTTTATGAAAATGCACCGCAGGCTGCAAAAGGAACACAGCCGCTGATGCAACTTCTCAAAGCCAAACAACATATAGTGAAGTGGGAAAGGGCTTCAAATGTGTTTCATTTCAGTTTCAACGAGTAGTGGCCGTGTCAAGGCCTTCCTCGTTATTTTTCACTTTACTATCAGCATGTTAAAAAAAAGAGAGAGAGAGACTTGTTGCTGCTGAAAAGCACACAGGAACTTCATGCACCACCACTTGTGGCAGTAAGACCACCGTCACATGCAGAAACAAAAAAACAGACTTTGTCGTGCATGGAAAGAAGGTGTGTGTGCGTGTGTGTGTGTGTGTGTGTGTGTGTGTGTGTGGGAGCTTAGGGCAGCCGCTGAGGCCCTCATTAGTGCTGACTCCGGGGGTGTTAATGTGAAGGCCTCAGCTTCCTGCTGCTGAGGAGGAGGAGGAGGAGGAAGAGGAAGGCTGAATAAATGAAACTTTCTCCAAAATGCCTCCAATGGCCTTCAAGTGTGAGCAAACTCTAAATCATAAAAAAGCATCAGCGCACCATAACATTTATTACCTGCCTTGAAGCACCTTTTAGGAAAGATGGAAAAGGCTTTTAGTTGGCATCAAGAGGATTTGTGCTCTCTCATTATGAGAGGCGGCGCAGTTTGGGAAGGTTTTTAAGCAAATGGTTCATCCGTTTAAGGCTAATCATGCAAAAGAGAAAGGAAGAGCTCTGAAAGTCACATCTATCTATCTATCTATCTATCTATCTATCTATCTATCTATCTATCTATCTATCTATCTATCTATCTATCTATCTATCTTTTAAATAGAAAGTTGCTTTTCCCGACTCAGCAGTCTGTGATCAATGAAGAAACCCTAAAATCAAAACAAATAAAAAAAAAACTTGATATGTACAAAGAAAGACCTCAATGCTTCTTGTGTTCTCAAATCACAAGTATTGATTAAAAAAAAACTCTTTTTGTAATAACATATTCTCGCATTTAGGGTTAAATGAGACATTATTGGCCTGACTTATGAGTTTGGATCTTTTTTTAAATGTTCTGAACGTTTATTGTGCATTTCTGGATGCAGGTGGCCTCATGCAATCTCTTCACACACAATGTTGAGCTCCTCCTCTACTTTTCTTGGTTCCTTCATGTTTTCCTTCCAGCCAGTTAAACCATCATGTTGCCATCAGGCCCTTCCTTCATCAAGTTCTTCCTGTGTTGCTTGAAAACAAAAATGTTTTTCCAGGAACATTTATTTCAGCAGTTTAATATCTATTTATAACAATTACACATCAATTTTTAAAAAATGAATGCCATCATCAACTTAAATTCTCAGAGTAGCTAACAGAAATATTCAGCAATTTAAATAACAACAAAAAAGAAAATTAATATTCTCCCAAAATACTCACATTTGGCACCAATAGCGAAAATTATGCAAAACTTAATAGAAATGTGTCCAGGCAGCTATGAAGTTTATTTTTTTACAGTAAAACCTAATACGCTTCATTTAACATCGAAATAATAAAGAAAAAAATATGTAAAAATAGTTTTACTGCCTCAGATTTTACAACAGTTAGTTGCTTTGATCCTTTAGAAATTAACTTAGAAACATTCACAAACAGAATAGCAGATAAAAAACAAACAAACTGAAATCCACGTGACTTCTCTGAATATTGCAACTCCAGGCGCGTTCTGTGCGTCATTTTCGTAGCTTTTGCGCATTTCGCACTGCCTTAAGAATCGAACCAGAACCCATTCAGCACCAGTTCCAATTCTAAACAAGCAAAATACTTTGGTTATGAAAGCGAGTAAGAACGTAAGCAAATTTTGCAAATATTTTCACATATCAAAATCTCAAAAGTATCTCGCCGCAAATCAATGCAGGATTAAAAAAAAGATGAATGACAGAATGAAGACAAAAAAATAAATCTGTCAAAACTTTAAAAATTACACTCAATCTTACATTCCAGTACGATTACTTCTCGTATTTTCTTTTATATTTTATTAATCGTACCAATTTTGTTGTTTTCAAAATAAAAGCTGGTGTTTGAAAACTTTTCTGTTTTAAAGTCAGTGTTTTTGTTCATGCTCATAAAGCGGCGACCTGACGCAAGTAGAGAAACATATAATATATATTTTTACAAAACAAAAACAACGACAACATAAAAATCTCTCTCTATGTGTATTTCAAATGTTGACATGACTTGCAGGAAATATATATTTTATGTGAATTTTTGTGAAACAACAGTTAACAGAAGGCCTTTTGGTCGTTAGAACTTAATCAATCGAGTCTTTAAATTATTTTTTCCTACTATATTATTTTTTTCTCTTATTCCAGAGATATTCGAAATAAACTTTTGTTTTCTTTTGAGGCATTTTTTAGCTTGCATTTATTCATTAAATTAAAATTATTGCTTTTTTGTGTCAACTTTCGATTGTTTTTCTACAATTTTCTATTATAACCCCAGCTTCTGTCTGGAAAAAACCCGGATTTCTTTTTTTAAATTCATTTTCAAACCTGCCACTTTAATTGTGAAGACTTAGCGCCGCGCGGACACAGGAAGTGGGGGAAGCACCAGCCTGCATGCGGGAGTAAAAGCCTGCGTCGCTGCGTCATGTGCCACCGACCCGGAGCTCTCGCTTCGTCCCGGCAGGTGGCTCCCCGCTCCAGGGTAACACGGCAGGGCGGAGCAGGGAGCTGCGGACTCACCGCCACAGAGGCTGCAGCTCCGTCACCGCGTTGCCGTTTGCTGTTTCCCTGCGAAATGAACCCAAATCACGGCTCTTATTGTGAAGGCCTGTCTCCAGCCGCTTTAGAGGAGTAGCGGGGGAGTCGAGTCTTATTTTTTCGGGGTCATCTAATGAGGTTCTTAAAGTTTCCCCCTGGAGATGTGAATTAAAACATACTGTTCTTTACTTTTTATGCTCCTCAACTTTTTTTTTTTTTTGGGCTTGCTGATGTTCATGCAGTTCCTTGTAGAAGTTTTCACCAGCCTTCTGCTTTGTTTTAAACTTTGCGTTTGATCAGCAAACAGAGTCCAGTTTGGTTTAGTTTAATTTCAGCACACACCCAGCTGTTCTGTGAAGACCTGAGAGTTTTAGAGAGGAGCTGCAGTAAGCCACGGTTCAGGTGGGAATATTATTTCTTGGTAAAACAAGTGGTTGTGCTCTCCATAAATCGAGCCTTTCCACAAGAGTGGTGAGACAAAAATAACTTTAAAAAAGTCCGAACAAGTTGTGTTTAAACAAGTTGTGTAAGGGACACAATTAATAATACCCCCACTGTGCCCCCCCAAAAATAACATTTATAATTTTCCATCCAGATCATTTTTAGATTCTACTTTATATCCGTCTATCACATAAAAATCCAAATGAAATGGAGTAAAGATGTGGTTGTAACACGGCATATGGAACAGTTCGAGGGGTTTGAATGCCGTTGGACGACCCTGCATGTCGTCGGTCTATTTGCACTGCGAAGAGCCATTGAATTAATTGTCTGCCGGAGGGAACGTCTGAACAGCCTTCATCCTGCAGAAAGCCACAGCCACCGCGCTCGTCGAATCATCTTTAATGTTTCATGTAAAGCTGAGGGAGCAACCCTGGGACGTGGGCGAACGATTGTGTTTCTCTTTCTTCTTTTGACGGCTTTCAAGGAGGGACTTTCATCCGACCAACACATTTCTGCTCTTCTGAAGACGTCTGGAATAGGTCAAACTTGTCTTAAATGCCTAGAATAGCTTTTGTTAGCTCACAGAGCTACTGAACAAAAACAGAGCCTGACAAAGGAACAATTAGCTGAAACTGAATGTTATTATCAAAGCTTCCCAGTAAAGTTTTTTTAATAACATTTACATAACTGCTTTTATCTTAAACGTAAATCTTTTACAGCATCTGAGCTACACGTTTGCTAAAACTGTATTTTGTGCGATTCATAGGAAAGTAAAAACCGGAGTAGTTTTTAAAGTTAATCGGGAGTAATGGTGGCTCTGCAGAGATCAGCAACTCGAGTGGGAGACTTTCTTTGAGTCTCTTGTGAAATGTGGTGGTGGCAGCATCCTGCTGCGGGATATATTAGATGCGTGAGAGGCTGCAGAAGACTTGAGACTGAAGTTGAAACCAGACTGAAACCAGAGCTTCAGGCGGAAGAGTTTAGAGCAAAACAAATTCCCCGCGCTACACTGGACTAGTCAAAGTCTGGACATAAATCCAAGTAAGAATCTGTATCAGGATCTGGAAACGGATGTTCGGATTGGTCTCTATCCAGCCCTGCCAAGCTAACATTGAGAAATGTGGCTCTGGAAATTTTTTTTTTTATTTCAGATGAAAAACATTTTAAAACCTCATATTTAATTTCCTGTTTCCACGTCACAATTTTGCTTTACTTTGTGTTGGACCAGAACATAAAATCCCAACGAAATACACCAAAGTTTATGCTTCCAATGTGGCAAAAAGAGAAAACGCTTAAGAGCATTTTCTCTTAAGCAGTTTTATATGCACAGTTTTAAAAATAAAACGCATACTGTGCGTATAAAACCCCTGCCCTACACTATATAAAACAGCCGCAGAGCCAGTGATCCTTTCTAGGACAAGCTAACAAATTAAAACGCTGCCGTTTGACCTTTGTGGAATGAAATCTCAGTGCTCTGCAGCCCAAAGAGCTTGAGGTCGGCGCCGCCTCATCTCTAAAGATTTGTGAGCTGTTTCTGGCTGTGTTGAAGAGTTATTAAAAAAGAAAATAACACACACACACGTTCACTTATCCAAACAAAACTAAGCTGAAATCTATGAAGCCACTTTATCCAGGATATGTTTTTGTTGTCCATCCATATAATTATCCTTTCTAGCCACAACCACAGGTGTCACAAACAATAAGTCAGCCAGACAAAAATCTCTTTTCTTATCAGGCTGTTTTACAACAAGCTACCCTCACGTACATCCAAACAAATCTGATTTTTTTTTTTTTTTCCACTAGGACGTTTATCTCCTTTCCTAAAAAGGAGGGATCATTTTGAAGATTTCCCTCCAGTCCTGACATGAGAACAAGCTGCAGTATTTTCTCCAGCCTTCGCGTTATATGAGTCTTTACCCTTTCTGAGAATATACCGCCAGGCTACCAGCCTCAGGGTTTATAAGCCCTCTAAATTTAACAGACCCTCCTATGATCTGCGCATGAGCTGCATAAGATTTTCTCAGAACAGCCCCAGCATTTCTAGGAGAACTGATTAGTCAGAGCCTTTTATCTGTTCTGGTAGCGAACAGAACCGGATCTGGTCGCAGGGTTATAATGATATGTCAGGGTTGTTGGTCTTAACGGTAGTTTTGTTAAACGGGGTAAAAATATGTAAAATTTGATTTTACAGGCTGATGGTAGTAGAATAGGAGTGAATCCAGTCACATAAATACTATTACATGGACTAATTAGAGTCTAAATACAATCTGCTGTACTTAGCCGCTGATTTAGCGGGATATTAATTGGACTGTGTTACAAAGTATAAGCAAACCTTTTTCACAGTTCAAGTAGTCTCAGAAATCTGAGAATTTAATAAGTTGGACGAACAAACCAAATCATACTGAAGACTTTTTACATTTTTTGATTGCTAGAAGACGTCTTGTGTTGTTTCCTTTTACATGTAGTGAAATCTAAACGTCCCCAGAAAAATCCCCCCTTTCCCAGTTCAAAAGTCCAAAATACAATTCACTCAGTCACATATCTCTTATGTGGTTATTTTACTGTAAAACAGCAACATCAGTTGGATATCTCATCAGCATAAACATTAAAACCAGTAAATGTTTCAGTGATAATAATAATAACATAACAATAATAATAATAACAAAATTTAATAGCATGGCCTTGTACGTATGATGACAATAAAGTTAATCTACTGACTAATTTATCGTATCATTTATCGTGATACATTTCTTATCATGATAGGAATTTTGATTTACTGTTGTCACAACACATTTCAGTTAACCACCCCAAACTTGTCCATATTGTCAAGTTTGTTAGCTTTAATATTTTCTCTCTTGTTTGTTCCACAACAAATACCAATACATTTGGAAGCGTGATTAAATGCAGTTAGTATTTTCAGCTGAGAGATACATTTTTGTGTGACTGGTGTCCAAAAGAAACACATCATAAGTAGAAATGTTTGTCAAGAGCAGCGTTTGTTCAGTCACAGCTTTACAGTTACATAAAAAAGTGAATAAATCATCACTTTTAACATTATCACAATAGTACCAAAAATATCCTGATATATGTATATAAATACACTACACACCTTTAAGTTGGAAAGTGGACTAAACTCGAAGCTTTGAGGGACTCACTTATTAGTTACAAAGATGAATTCATTTTCACACACTAATATCACAAACAATCCTTTAATTTATACAAGATACTGTTAGTCAAACAGATTTATTCACAGCATCACAGCCTCTCCGTACTCTGCAACGCGACGCCCAAGGGAAGATGAGATATGTGTCTTGTACGTGTGAAAGGCCTCATTGTGAGCATTGTCCAGCGTGTCAGCCCAGACAGACGATGTCTGGCCACTTGTCTGGACCACAGAGGACCCAACAGCGGCGCAAAGGCGCGCAGATGTGGGGTGGCAGGCGGCTGCACAGAGCGGGGGCTGTTCGCTGACACTTGGGAGAGGAGAAAGAAACAGGAAGGGAGTGTGACAGACAGACGGACGGACGGAGAGACACTCGGTGCCTTTGTGCCGCTCGGTCGCTGGACGTGACGCCGTGCGGCGTTGTGTGTGTGTGTGAAAACAGGATCTTTTGACTGACTCGATGATGGTCAGAAACAAACCACCTCTGAGGCGCTGATTATCTAATCAGTTGATTAGGTAATCAGAGAAAACATAATAGCAATTAAGTCGTAGCCGAGTCCGTCCTTAATGACTCGCCTGGCTTCATCAGCCTCTCTTAAAGGAGCCAGGATAGTGTAATTTTCCAGGCATGTGGAACAACGTGTAATCTTTCTTCTGATGCGGAAATAAGGAATCAGTAAAATTAGATGCGGGGGTTTATACACACACACACCCACACACACCTGACCTCATGTTTTGTGAGTGAACTGAAACACCTGCAGAGGAACTTCTTAAGCGCAGCGGTGATTAATGATTTCCACTGTCAGCTCAACATACAGTCTTTTATTTTGAAATATCGAGGAGGCTCGACTGCGCAGGCCATCTGACCGGACTTCCGCTGCAAACACTTGGTGTACTTTTCTGACCGTGGCGCTCACGGCTAAATATAATCGCTCTGCCGCAGCTCAGAAATCTTTAGGCTCGACTGAAATTTGAACTCGACGTTGTTCAGTCAATCTAATCTTGGCTCATGTTGCTCAGCAAGCGATGAATAATTTTCTCTCAAGTGTGGAAATGTATTCATGTGCTCTGTGCCTTTCATAGCTACTTTTTTGTAATTTAATTTTAAAAAAATATTTTTGTATATAATCTACATAATTAGAGCAAATACATAGTGTTTATTGAAATAGGCCCAAACGTATTAATGCCTTTAGCTGATTTCAGTTTGAAGTAATCTTTTAATTATATAGATATTTTTTCTAATATTAATATTTTGGAGTCCAGAAGAAAGATAATTTTCTAACTTCACAGACTTGAAGCTGAAGGCTTATTGTCAAAATACCAGTGGAAACATGCAGTTTTCCAGAATTAGAAGACAGTTTTAAAGATGTTTTTTCTTTCAGGTATAAATAATTTGTGTAATATAATTGTTAAAACCTAAATAAAGTAAGAGAAAACTTATTTTTTAAAAATTGTATCATTTAATACAGTTACATAAGCTTTTAGATTAGCTATTGAGGCTTTTGTAAAACAATGGCCATTAATTTTATTTTTTATTTAAGACATACATTTGTTGCGGCCTTTTAATTTCCAAAACCAAAAATTTCTAATAATGGCCTTGAATATCAACAAGTGGTTTGATTTATATGCCCTTCCAACTTGTTTGAAACAAAAAAAACACAAATACTTTATTTATTGCACCAGTCAAAACAATTAAAATTATCTTGCAGCTTAGTTGAAGATGAACATTCCCGTCATCACACCGGACATTTGCCAAACAAAAAGACTTCCTCCCACAGTGTGTTCTCGCTTAAATTAATGGGAGGGTCTAAAAGTTATCAAAGTAATTTAAACAATTCCGAATATATTTAAAATTATTACAGATTTTGGTTATAATCTAACTAAAGTATATTTTAACTGCCCAAAGAAAATCCACATAGACAGAATGTACGATTTGCAGAAATTCAACATAAATGGCCACAACAATATTATTCTTTTTTTTTGTCTGAAATGATTTTTGCTAAAAGCTCATTCTCGGTCTTATTTAAAAACACACGGAGTCCTAGTTAAAAGTCCCTGATGAGTTTGAAAAACGACGCATTTTTGATATCTGTGATGTTGGGGCATAAGGTTCAGTTTGTTAGCAGGTAGAAATTACTTACTAAGTTTTATGGTTTCTTCAAAATGCCACCTTTTGCTTCAGTTCTCCAACATTTTTTAATCTCTTTTCCCTCTCTTAACTTTCACATAGAGGGAGTGCAGTCCTTCAATCAGCCTTGTTTGTCCTGGTTTTGAATGGTATGTCCTCCTGTCTTTCCCATTTTGAAGAATAATGGAGGTAAAATATATTTTAACTTGATGGAAGTAAAACGTTACAAATAGTTTCCCCTCCATAATGAGTCTGTAATGAATCCCAGTCACAAATAATCATTCTCAGATCTAAAATACAAGAACACAGCATGCTGTTATTCAATGGTTCTTTGTTTTTATTTTTCCCACACAGTCAAACAAATTTCCTAAAAAAGATGGAAATCTGAGATTTGGTTTCCTGCATTTTCACTGGAAACGACTGCCGGGCGACGTGAAAGAGAATCTTATTGGATGGCATCCAGATGCTTAGCTGTGTTTTTGGCAAATGAGCGGGCTGGTACCGAGTGGGGAGTGGACAATCCACGCAGAATGGGACATGGGAGGAGCGGAAAGACGAGAAGAGAGGGATGAAAAAAGAGAGAGTAAAACAGAGAGAGAGAGATGGGCTTCATAACACTCCCAAGTGCTTTTGCACTAAGGAGGATTAGTCAGCCATATCTACCAGCCATTCAGTAAGACGGGGTTAACCCCCAGCTGAACCATGACCGGAGCTGCTCTGAGGTCTGGAGGTCAGTGAGAGCGCCATGACGTCGGCGACGGCGATGACATCGTAAAAATAAATATGTGTACATTATTTTAAGCTAACGTCAGGCCGGAGAAAACAAATATATATCAGCTCAGGAAAGAGGAACGTTGTTGCTGCTTCCGTCAAAGTCGGACGTGTTTACAGGAAGCAGCGGCGAGGTGATGGCGAACCTCACAAGCAGCTGACGTCAAAGCCAGCAGAGCGCGGTTTTGTAATCGCAGCGCTGATGTAATGCCGTAGATTCACATTCCAAGATTCGACAAATGAGATCACAGGGCACTCAGTTGTTCCTTCCTGATACTATGATGGGGCCCGCAACAAATTTGGCCCAACGGTGGCAGAAATCCCAGACACTCCAATATGATGTTATTTTAATCCCGATTTAAACTCCAAGAAACAAACCGTGTAACAACTAATGATCCAAGTCACTTCACAGAGCAGTCAGGGATGAAGGAAATATTGCAAAGGTAGGAAGTGCATGAACAGCGTTCAGTTAAATTAAATGAAATTTCATTCATAAATTTCATATAGTATTATCTCGAGTAATTTTACAAGACAGAGCAGATTTATATCCAAGATTATAGATCTAAATTTGACTCAGTCCAGGCTGATTTAATCCAGAAAAATAGTAGTTTTCAGATTAAAGTGCATTCAGTCCACTACCATACTCAATTCCCATTGACCTCCTTGGAGTTTTAACACCACTTGAAGTTTTTTAAACCACAAACTTTGATGCAGTTCATTAGGATTTTATGTGATCAAATAGTTCAAGTCAGTCAAACCGGACTGATGGAGAATTATTTTATATGGATTTAGTTCAGGACTTGGACAGTACGCTTTGATCTAAACGTCTGGCTGGATGTTTAGGGTTGTTATCCAGGTCGGAGGTGAACCTCTGCCCCACTCAGTCTCACGTCGTTTTCTGCCTCTTCTTTGCGTTTGGCTCCATTCATCTCGTTCATGAGGAGCCGTTAATCTCACGCAAAAACTTCAACCTTGCTCACGTCTGACCTACGTCTTTCATTGGTTCTCATATGTCTTTCTTTCAACGGTGGTTTTCTTAATAAAAATATCCAGGCAGAGATTTGAAACTTGGGTCACAAAGGGTTAAAATAAAAACAATAGAAAACTAAACAAATTGTCTCCCCTCTCTTTGATTAATGCTTTCATTGACCTTGTTTGTGAGTCTCGATAAGAGGCCATCATTTTCAGTTAGATTTTCAGTTGTCACCTTTTTTCCTTTTCGTGCTCTTGATTCTATTGAGGACAGCCAGTCAAAAGAAAAGGGCTGAAAATAAATGCACACCGCACTTTTCAGGTTTTTCTCTGTGAAACACTTAAAAACAAAATGTCATTTTCATTCCTTTTCATTACCCACTGCCCTGTGCACAACGTCTATCGCATAAAATTTACTAAAATGTGTTGCTTTACTATCCCAAAATCTAAAACGTTTAGTAGCATCTTATGTTGCAAGATATTATAAAACGTTTGCACCCGGATCCTGAGCAAAGAACTCCTCAGCAATTTATAAAAAGGTCTTCAGCTTTTCCTGATCTCATTAATGAGGACCAAGGACAAAACCCTGTTTTATTGTTTCCTTTCCATGATATCTGTGTCCTCCAGTCCGGCACGTCCTGTTCCAAAGCTCCTGTTGTTGTGCCTGGTACCGTGTTCTTGGAAAAGGCGTTTTTCATTGCGCATGCCCATCACATGGCCGGGATCAGCGGGCCTGAGCGGGGTCACGGCGAGAGCAGCGAGCTGCTGCAGGGGTCATTAAAAGTGTGAAAGAGTCACCCGGCGTCCTCGTCAAAGCCCGCGCCGACGGAACGCTGCATTTCACCGTAGGGGTTTTTAACACTTGGATCCTTCAGTTAATAATATTTTCCATCAGCGCCGCTTTGCTGCGAGGCGCTGGGAGGGGAAACGTTTTCCCCTGTCCCATTGTTTTCCCCGCTGCTTGTCTCTGGTTCAGTTCTGTGTTTTTCCAGGGCTAAGCAGGGTTTATAGGTGAGTTATCAAACGGCCACTTGATCTGCGGTGCTGGTCTTGATCTGGCTTAACCTTTCTACCTCTGGCCCAGTTTACCAGCGAGTTCACAACTGGCCCAACTGGCTGGCGCGTAAATACCATCCTTCTTCCCATGAACTTGAATGTGCCGCATCCACTAAACCTGCATCTGGTTCACAGGTTGAACTTCAAAAGTTACTGCAACGTCAGCAGGTAAAATATCTTGCTCGTAACGTCAGACGCAGTATTTGGTTGCGTTTTGAAAATCTGGGCCTGTTGCAATGAATCGACAAATCATTCGATTTCCATTTGCACGATTTATTGTTTTTCTCTTTCCACCAAAACACTGGGTGAGAGAAGTTTCCAGTCTGGTGTGTTGGTCTCAACCGGCACATTTTTGAGGGACAGTTTTGTGTACAGAAACTCCATAATGCATTTTATTTATTGATTTGTTTATTTATTTTGAATATTTAAAATCCCTTATAGTCCAAATTTTAAATCTTCATTAGAATTTAAAGTTTATTGATCTTTGAGAATGTGCTCTTGCGTTATTATGCCGTTGCCATTATATTACTTGAAAATGGTCTAAAAAAAACTACAATATTATCGTTTATCACGATAACGTCTGGGACAATTTATCGTTCAGCAGATTTTGGCGTAGCGTCGGCTCATATGGGACAAAAAATACAGATTGTAGTGAGAAAAAGGGTTTGAGTTGCAAACAATACTATCCAGAATTATTATTGCGATAGTTTGTTGTCGTAAAACCGAACACGCCTAATCTGGTCCCTATCGTTTAATGCTTCTGATTTTTTTTCTCCTGTCTGTCCAAAGGAAATTGTAGTGGCATACGTTGCACTAACACAGCTAATGTTTTGCGCAGCTGGTATCTATTCCTTGTTTTTAAAGTAAAGCAGTAAATTTAGGGGAACCCTTATAAGGATTTAG
This sequence comes from Micropoecilia bifurca, assembly GCA_903067075.1. Lineage (NCBI taxonomy): Eukaryota > Metazoa > Chordata > Actinopteri > Cyprinodontiformes > Poeciliidae > Micropoecilia > Micropoecilia bifurca. The sequence goes on from CAEGAF010151136.1 coordinate 15,541, forward strand.
GTCTTTTTTATTAGGGAGCAGCAGGGGTTTGTCTAATGGCTAAATGCAGATTTGGGTTAATCTTTAAAATGCAGCTGTTTCCTCGTCGCACCTGCTCCCAAAGAGAAGGCTCTCGAATCCCCAAAAATACAGGAAACCCCACCATGCTGTTTCATCCAAGCAGCATGTATACGACCTAAAAACATCATAATGCAGATCTTAGGCCAAAACCCCCCCAACAACCTGTCAGTAGATTTAACTTGGCGTATTGTTTATTTTAGCACGTTGCACCCTCAGGTTTCCCCGCCATCCTCGGCGTTGGTTGGCGTCCTCGCCGCAGCGCGAGCGGAGAAGGCCAGAGGCTGAAGCCCGGGGGCAAACGCAGGTCACGCCAGATCCAGATCTCCCTCGGTAATCTCTGCCCCAGCTCTGAACTCTGGATCCCATTAACTGGGATTTATATGTAATAGTGTGGTTGTACCAAAGGCAGTATTGCTTTCTTTTCTGCTCATCATTTCCATCCGTGTAATAAAATCCCTGTAAAACACCATCAAGCTTTTTTTTTTTTTTATTCCCCCTGATCTTTTTTTCCCCCTCTCCTTTGATAAGAGGCAGGAGGGCTGCAATGTGAGCAGAGGTCTGAGCCACGCCCTCCACGCAGGGATAAAGGAAAGGGATTGGCTGATGGTTTTATCTGCTGTCAAAGCCTTTTATGGGATGTGGGTGTTCTGGAAAGAGTTGGCACATGAGGAGAATTCACGTTAAGATCTAAAGATGCAAATGTAGGGGATTTAAAAAAAAAAAGAAAGAAGATACCCAGCATGGGAAGAGGCTTAGTCCCACCTCGGGTGCCTCCTTCCTGCTCCGTTTCTCTCTGGGCTGTGCAGTAAGACTCAGTGTTTCTGGTCTCGTCCCCTGAGCTGTGGGATCTTCTCCGATCCCATTATTTGCGCCGAGGTCTGTAGTCAAACCCATGAGCTCACTTGACCTAACTTCCTGCTGAGCCTGCCTCCACGGTGCGGTGATACGATAGTTTACACCTGCCAGCTTGATTACCAACCACACCATCGATCTCTAACTTTGTCCTTCGGTAGTTTACTGACCAGCTGCTTCGAACGCTGCTAGAAACAAAGGTCCAGAGTTGGGAAGCGACTCGTTGTCCGAGCCAAATTGACACACCGGAAGAAATTTAAAGCAATAAAATGAGTTGTGAGGCACTGTTGCACTTGTTAGATTGGATCAGTTGTACCATCTAAACCCACCGACTCTAATCCAAAGCTCAAATCCTTTTAGCCAGCCTACCTACTAATTACAGCAGATTGTCCCTCCTGCTACATCCCTCTGAGTGATCTAATTTGGTACCGGCGCCGGTAAAACCTGAAGGTTACGATCTTACTCATACACGGTCTTGTTTTTGTTTTTATCCTTACATCAAACCTAATAGTAGGTTTGTCTATAAAAAAAATTAAACTGGGATTATAAGACTGTGAGTAGAGAATTAAGCTCTCCGCTAAATTTGAGACTCTTATTTTGAAGCGATTGTGGGAGCTCTTCCTGCTTTGTGTTGACATGTAGTTTTACTATGTCAACAAACTATTTTTGACCAATTACAGTAGCTGGCTAGCCGTTAGCTGCTAATGATGCTAACTTTGCATTTGCTTTGGGTCTAGATAACTAAACTTCAGGGCTGTTTCATTAAGGGTACTCAAGCTGGCTGTGGTTATACTCAATAGAAGCTTCAGCATCAATTGTTGAAAGGTAAACACAAAGTTAATATTTAAACAATAAACCAGGAAGACATGCTAGCACCTCCTTTTATTGTGTGCAAGTAGGGAACTTGGATCTGGGAATTTCTAGTTGATATGCTACAAAATCAAGCTAGCTACTGTTAGCTTGATTATTTAGCGTATCAACTGTTAGCTACTGTTAAATTACTTGGAGCTCTGTTAGCACAGTGTAGGCCAGTGTGTTTCTTTTCTTTTTAAAACAAATGTTTATCATTTTCCAAATCAAGCTACAAAATAGGTGGATATCTCAGCACATTTCAAAGTTTTGTGCAAAAGGAATCTCTACAAAACTATGCGTGTGAAGGATTTAAATAGTCAAAAGTGCAAAAAAAAAAAGAAAAATGTAAATTTCAAGCTAAAGGTTAGTGACCATCTTTAACCGAATGGAAATCTGACTTCCAGCAACTTTACAAATATCGGTTACTGAAAGGCATATTTACTCTGTATTAGAGGTGTTCCGATCGATCGGTAACCGATCATAATCGGCCGATTTCCGTGAAATCGGTGATGATCGGATCGGCGATCATTGGCTCTGTTACCGATACCGATCACCTGCATCTCATTTCTCAGCCTGTCTGTCCAGCTGGTCTTGTCTTTCCTTCACTCTGTGCAAGCGCAGCAACAAATTCCAAGCATGTGTAACTATAACGTACTGAGTCAATGGGGACGTTTGCGTGTTGCGGCGGAACATTGAAGCAGGTCAAAATGCATCAACACAAGGAAGCTAATACAACATAAAAACAATGACAGAGTTTGGCTACATCGAGGCTCAATGCAGTAAAAACACATGGAGGATCTGACAGCAGGTAAAGCAGCGCAGCATGACGGTCAGAAAGCTAACCAAATAACCCGCTAAAAGATTTAAGTCTTCGAGCTGCGATGTAAGACGCTGGTTCTGCTCTCGCTGTTGAACCGCTGCTCCGCTACAGGTAGTAATATTTAATATTTAGTAATATTTGACAGACGGAGCCGCTTCTGCTCCACCTGCTAGCGACTCTCACACCGAACCTGTTTAAAGCTCCAGCATCTAACTAAAAAAATACATTTTACATACGTATTAAAACTTCCTCTGTCCTAACATGAGACAGATAATCTTTAAAAAATAATC
>CAEGAF010151138.1:0-34923 GCA_903067075.1 Micropoecilia bifurca
CTCTACAGAGAAGCAGCAGCGCATCATGACGTCATTAGAGATACTAGAAAGTCTTAAAGAGATACTACACAATTACAACTGTTACAAAGTGATGGAAATTGCTGTCATTTAATCGTTTTTCCTGATCGCAGGTTACAGGGGAAAGGTACTGCAGAGCCCAGCAGGAGGCGCACCACGCCTCGCTCACATACCTGTGTTTGCTGATGTCCACCAGGAACCACCTGGCCCTCCATAACCTCTACCATGGCAAGGGAGAGCGCAGCCCAGAAGAAGTGGCAGGCCTGGTGGGGCTCAGGCTGCCCACGCAGCCAGGAGGGAAAGGCTGGGAGAAGTAGGCACAGCGGAAAGTCAGTCGGCGGGAGAAAATCAGGAAACTCTCCTGGAATTACATCTAAATGGACAGTGGATGGATCGACTGGCTTCGTGTAATTTAAACTCCAGAGTTTGCTGGGTGTGGCATTGTGGACTGAGGGAACTTGTTCTTCATTCTCCTGAGCAACCGTTGTTTGAAACGAGAGGGTAAAAATGTGAACTGATGAAATAAAATTAAAAGGTCAGCTGAAATATACAACTTGTTAAAACCTTTGTATTCAACAGCAGCACCTCAAAAACATTGAATATCCCATTATGTGGTGGGTGTCATTTTAAAGTTAATCCTATAAACGGTGATTAATACTTGACTGTGTAAATAAAACTTATTTTTTTTAAATTGTGTGTAAATGTGCACATGAACAAACAGGCTAAAATAAATGACCATCAATATTTAGCTAATTGTCCAATTTATTATTTGGCTTTCAATGCCAATATGTGAATGTGAAGTTGAGTTTTAGGATATGACCTCAAACTCTTTTTTTTGGCAACAAAAATTAAAATTGCATATTTCATTCAATCAGAAAATACAGTTTCTTATTTGTAGCCAATATGTCCCTTCAAAAGTATTTGTCTAAAACTTCTTTTTAAACTATCTTGTACATGTAAAGTATCCATGCATTATGGAGAAAAATGTTTTTTAGGTTTCAAAGACAAGTGTTAATAAAAACCATGTAGGTAGTTATTTTGAACTTAAACGTAAAGAATTTACTAAAAACCGATGGAAAATCCTGAAAATGACGTATAGAAGCTTGAGGTGGGAAAACTACAAGCCTCACCAGGTAGTTAAAGCTATTTTATTTGTGTGCTACTATTCACTTACATGTAGCTTTGAAATTGCTTCCAAGAAAAATAAAGGAGCGGATAATGAAATTACACTTAAAACAAGAAATGTCAAAATGGTAATTCAACACTAATAAATAGTGAAGACCTAATAAAGTAATCGACCTAGAAAAACCTACAAAAACAGTTTGCGTTCATCTCTGCTTTTTAGAGAGTTGACTCCAAACCCAAGTATAATGAAGCATGGTGGTGGCTGCATCATGCTTCCTTTTTCTAGCAGGGACAGGAAAGATTAGTGGAGCTGATTCAAAGATGGACAGGGACGATACAGCCAGAGCTGCAATGGAAGGATTTAGCTCAGAACATATGTGTTGAAATGGTCCAGTCAAAGTCCAGAATTAGAAAAGGCATACCCAAAAAGATCTGCAGCTGTAAATAAATGTAAAAGACTGAACTTATTTGATTTCTGTCACTGTAAACTGTATTTTATGTCAGGACAGTTTGTGATTAATTGCTCTGATGTTATTGAAAGAGTATATTTTAAAATCAAAATTGTATCTATTTTTCCAAGAAGCTCTCATTTGCAAATAGTTATAGCATCCAAAAATAAAAATGTTTGCCACATGCTTTAGAGACAGTGGCATCTTTTTACATGGACCATATGGGTGGTTGTCCAGGGCGGCATAACAGATTGGGGGGCTGAGCATGAGACAGTACAATGTGACATTTACAGCCTGTTTTTATGGATGTTTTATGGAGTTTCACCCTGTGCCAACTCTAAGAATGCAGTCTACATTACTGAAACTCCAGAATCAACCAGGTTGCCATTCATAATGTGCAGGAAGTGTCTCTGTTCCCAAACCTGCTCTCTCAAAAATCGTCCCTCCCCAACCACCATCACATAATTTCACCCTTTTCCCCTTTTTTTGCTCTTAGTGTGCAGCGGTGACTAACGTTGCCCTCAGTGTGAATTAAAATAGACCAACCCTGCAGCAAAACATGCTCACAGTGGCACAGGAGGGAGAGAGAGCGAGACGTGCGCTGCTCATGTACAAAACCCAAACTTAACACGCGCAAAGCAAATCAAAAACGCACAAATGCACAGCGACAAACAAACAACTGTAGTGTCAACATTGATTGCGCGTCTCCTGCTCCTGCCATCCTAGAACAGAAACCGAGGGACCAAAAGTGGCGCTGAGAGGCGGAAGTGGTGCGAGTAAAACAAACAAACAAACAAAAACGTTTTAATCAAGTCGACGCAACTTTAACTATTCCGGCGGGGGGGAAATTAGTCACGTTAGGTGGTGATGCGCGTCGAGCTCGGAGGAGGAGAGCGGGAGGCGGGACAGCGAGGAGGCAGCGCCGGTTATTGGTCTGTCAGAAGGTGCGGACAGCGCAGCAGCATCTTCCTCCTCCAGAAGAAGAGGAGGGAAACAGCTGTGGAGGGAATTCACGGAGACGAGGTGCTGAGTTGTTTTTGATTTGCAAACCGCAGATTGTCTCTCCGGGGAAGCAGGTTGTTGGAGGAAGGGAGGAAAAGGCGCTAAAAGAAAGAGGAAAAGAAGCGACGAGAGAGGAAGTGACCGGCGGAGCGATGTTTGGCATGATCAGAAATTCGCTCTTTGGGAATTCAGAGGAGACCGAGTACAAAGTGCTCAGCACCGAGACTAAGGTAAGCAGAGACAATCTGTGCGCCTTCTGGACGACGGCTTAGGCTTAGGCTCTGTTAGTTCTTTGCGCGCGATTTTACGCACAGATTTTCTGCTGCCCTGTACATTTCTCTCATCAAACTCCCAACTTTGAGCATTAGACACATGCAGCGGAAGTTATTTTTAAAACGCAAGCCTCTCGCTCGCCCTGCAACCTTGGCAGTAAGGCTAATTGTCTGTGACCTGTGAAGATGCCCGCTGACCCACAGCGCGCAAAGAAGGGAACCCCGAGGGCCCGCGTGGCTCCACAGGGCCGCAGACAAGGATAATGATGGAAAGGGGGGGAGGGGGGGGGGGGGTGCACATCATGGCAGCAGCATGCTGGGTGAATCTGTTTTGTCAGGCTGGAGCTGATTGGAGATCAGTTCAGAGTGGAGGACGTGTTCGCCTCACAGCAGGCGGAAATACTCTAAACACACAGCCGGAACCATGCGTTATGTTGGCCTAGTCAAAGTCCAGACCTAAATTCAATTGATAATCTGGGGAAAAGGACATGCTTGGACAGCATCCCAGCTTTAACTACAAAGAAATGTACATTTTTTTTCCCCTCATTTTTATTTTTTACAACTATTCATAATTTTCCTTGCATTTCACAATTGTGAACTAATTTACTATCTGGTTTCAACGGTATGGCAAACTAATGTAAATGTATTCCCAACACAGACTTTCTATTCTACCTACTATATAAATAATCAGAATAAGAAACAAACAGCCACTTGACAGCTGTGAAGAAAAATATTCTTTTAAATGCTTGTTTCATGTTGCTGTGCAGGATGGAAACACAGTTGGCTTCAAGAGTCTTTTCTAAGTAGCCCGTCTTTTACATGACGTGTGTTTGGCCGTGTCAAAACAGATCTGTCTGTCAGTGAGTGTGTGTGTCAGTATGGGCCGCGTTCTCTCATGTGGAATGGATGTCCGCTTTTATCTCTTTGTCTCCCTCTCAGAACTTGTCTTTTGTTTGCCAGATAAACGAACAAAGGGACTTTGGAAACTCAGCAACATATGGCACACGTGAGCATCCACAGTCCACAGAGGAGGAGGTTTGTTGGTGGTCCTCAAAAATAGACATAAACACAATGCCTGTTAAAAGTTTACATGGACGCCTCATGGAGATGAGCGTCATACGGAGAGCTGACTTTTCTTATCGCCGGAGTTTTATTTCATTGGTCTGGCTTTGCCTTTAAAGCAAAGCACATCATCTATGAGTAGAGTTGAGGTCGGGTTCATTGTAGAAACTTACCATCAGGTGGCTTTACCCATTTTAAAACCAGTACTGATGAGTGTTTTGGGATCATTGACACCCAATTGTGTCTGAGTTTAAATCATCTGACCCAAGTTGTTCTCCTCAGATTAAAGGAAATTGGTTTGGATTTTCAGGAACAATCAAAACTCAATCATGCTAGAAGATGTTGGCACAAATCCTGTTCCACATCCAACATCTTCAAACTCCAGGTCTTTTCTCTTTTTGTTCCTGACTTCAATCAACTGAAATGTCAGTTTCAAATTTGGGTACATACCAGCTGAAACTTGAAGAAGTTGCAGCGTCCCCCAGTTAGGACTTGTAAGGTAGCTGTAGCGTTTCAATATGGCTGCTCTTCACATCAGCAGAAGCAAGCTGAGCTGGAAGAGTGTGTCTGAAATCGATGCAACTCTAAACTGAGCAAATTAAAAGTTGTAAAGGTCCAAACTAATGTTGCTAAGAGGTACTGTGAACAATGTGAACAACTTCTTACCTGGAACGTTGTCACCTCTGGTCGGACATCAAACCCAGCTCCGACTTCCAGGGTAACTGGAACGCATCAATGTTTTGGAGTGGCCCTAATCTCAGAACATTTTAGATTAGAGCTAGAAAGGTGTATGTGAGACACTCTTTTTCTCTGGGAATGGGAACAGCCAGCAAACTAACTGTAAACTCAAAACATTTGACCCAAGTCACAACCTGTGGCTTTGGAGAGAGTGAAAAAACACCTCACCATTATTCACCATTATTCAGTCGGCAAACAAAAATAATGTAGTTTATCCCAAACGACCCAAAAATGGCAGAGTTCTGGATTTACTGTCAGAAAAAAAGGCGATGAGAGAAAAACGTCTTTTTTGTACGTGCCGTGTCAAGATCTGGCTTCTGGTGCATAAAGCATCTGTCTGACACTTTTAATTAAAACCGACAGCTCCAGAGGAGATGCCAGGCGGGGCACATTCACACGTTCACAGGCTGAACAACAGCAGCAACAGTGGGTGAAACTGAGCTCAAACCCGCTAATGAGCACCGAGCACGAATTTAAAACCAAAACTCCAGAGTCATGGAGCTTTTCTCCTTTTTTTTAATTTTGGTTTAAGCACTTTTTTCCTTTTTTTAAGGCAGAGGCTAATTACAATGCACATGCTCACACAGACACACAGCCTGCATGCACATGACAAATTAATTACACTGTTGCACAGAAGAGCACAACTTTTAACGTTGGCCCCAGTGACAACTTCTACAAAGCTAACTCTTTAATTGCAATGCAGGAGCATGTGGATCTGACACGAGATGCAGCAGAAGTGGAATTAAAACCTCTGGAGGAGCATTTGTTGAAGCGCTTTATTTTAAAAAAAAAGTGCATTTAGTACCTTGAGACTGGGAAAAAGGATTGAAAGTCACATGTTTATTTTATGGGATGAAGATCCCATTATCTAAATGATACTTCTTAGCTTCGCAGGTTTCCCATGGGGGAGGAAAATAATCCCAAACGGCTCAAGCACGAGTGAAAAACATAAGAGATCATTTCTCCGTTTCATTTCGTGCTACAGGTGTCACGCTGCGAGCAACAATCATCTTCAGCAGCCCGGAGGTTCATTTTCGAAGCGTTGGAGAAATTAAACCGCAATACGGGGCAATTAAATTCCAAGCGACACACTGAGGAACGCTCTAAAAAAACGACGACGTGCAGCAGGAGCCGCGCAGAGGCCTGACCACACGCTCCACGTTGACCCCACATAGTGGCCTGCTTTTAAAGCAGATGTTCGTGCGTCTCCTTAATCCCGCCGCCGTTATGTAACAGCACACACATCTCTGGCCCAGAATTCCCCCGTGGGCTCACTGAACCCTGCAGAGCAGAACGAGACATTTAATCAGATCGGGACGAATGCGGATCACGTGGTTCTGCCCACCGAGGGTTTTGTGTGGCCTTTGCGCGTTTTTTTTTTTGTCACCTCAAATTTCGAGGTATTTTGTTGGGACTTAACCAACAGAAGTCGAGCGTTGCTGTGAACTGGAAGGAAACAGATGCTTTCCCTCCATTTTTTGTTAAAATAAATAACTATGAAAAGTGTGGAGTGCTTTTGTTTTTAAGCTCCCTAACAGCTTTATTTCTACAAAGTTTCGCACGTCTTGACACCGACATATCAGTCAGATTGGACATCAATCTGAAGTTTTACTGCAAATTCTCAATTAGATTTTGATATAGGCTTTGACTAGGCTAAGGCGTAAATATGATCTGATCTAATCTATTCCAGTGAAGCTAAGAAAATAGTCTTGATCATGTTTCATCATGAGGACGGAGAGCTCATTATGATGTACGTCGGTGGTGTCCAAAGCGTGGCCCAGGGGCCATTTGTGGCTCTTCAAATTATTTTGTTTGGCCCCTGACCACAAATAAAAAATTATAATAATTTTGGCCAAAAAATGTGAAAAACACAATTGATAACCAAAAAAATGTAGAAATTGCATGTTGTTCTTTTAATAAGGTCACAGTCTGAATCCCTTTTTATGTTTTGGATTTTTAATGATAAACAGATTTCACAAAAACTGTTTATTGTTGAGATGGTAAAACAAAAAATATATAATTTTTTGCATGTTTGATTCAATGAACTTTGTTGCCCCCCAGTAGTTTAAAACTGAAATCATGGCCCCCAGAACAAAAAGTATTGGACACAACTGATGTACACTGATACTTTTCTTCCCAGAAATTTTTTTACATGTCAATCAAACAGCTTATACTTTTCGTCAAATCACACCGGAGTCCCTTCCACCACACATTTGCTGTGATTCCTGCAGAGAAAAGTACAAACAGGACTTTTTTTAAGGCTTTCTTCTCACCACTCTTCCATAAATCCCAGGCTTGAAGGAATACATGGCATAACAAACTAAAATTTGTGCCACAATCGTCTGTGTTTCAGAAGGGCACCATTTTGTTTGCTCCACAAACTACTATAGCATTCTCTCATTTCTCTTTGCCCCACAGAACGGAGTGGGCTTTGAGGTGAGACGGTACGATGCGGCAAAGTACGCTGCCATCTACTCGGAAGGAAGGACCTATGAGCAAGTAATCGGGGAGCTGGTGCGGAAACTGCTGACGTACATCGGTGGAAACAATGAGCAAGGTCAGAAAGAGAAACGCTTGAAACCAACCAAACCCCGCTTTGCATTAACAAGACCTCAATGCATCTTGCTAACATAAAGTCGTACATTTCAAATATACATTTCATTTTCTAAGGTGAGGCCATGGGGATCGCGTTTCCCATCATCATCACGGTGTACCCGCGGAACGATGGCGTTTTCTCCCGACGTCTGGCGGTGGGCATCCGGATCCCTAACGCCTACCAACAAGACCCCCCAGCCCCCACCGACAGCACCATCAGGGTGGAGGAGCGGCCCGGCATGACTGTATACGCGCTGTATGTGCCATTTGTGACAGTATATCTTATAATAGTGTTTACTTTTTTAATCAAGTTATTTGTAAAGGCTTGCAAGACACTATATTTGTAAAAGCTTTTAGATTTGGATTAAGAGATCTCAATCCAACACACAAGAGCTGATAGATTATGTTTAGCCTAGTTAGTATGGAAGGTGATCCAATGTTTTCTACTTTAGTCACTTTTTATTTAGAGTCGATGCTATGAATGCAGCCTTGTAGGAACACGGGTCACTCTAAAAGACAAAAAAAAGAGAGATTTGCACAAGTCACTCTTCAAAAATGCTTAAGGACAATGTTGGGAAGGGCCAAGTCAAAGTCCTTGACTTCAAGCTAAAAGAGATGACGTGAGCAGTTCAACTGAGGAAACGTACCAACGCCCCAGAGACAAATCTGTTCTGTACAGTGAGCTGGACTCAAACACCTCCCAGCTCAAGTTCAGGACTGCGTACTGCAACGGCGACGAAGCTGCAGTTCTCACACAAAGGCAACGCGAAATACCACACTTTTCATTCCCACTTGCATGCTCTGCAACTATTGAGACATTATAAATGACTACAGGTTGAAATCTACCCTCTCTGTTCCGTTTCCGCAGACAGTTTGGCGGCTTCGCCGGGGAGAGCGAGTATCGGGCCGAGGCCTCCCGCCTGACGCGCGCCCTGGGCGAGACCACTCCCTTTCAGCGCAAGCAGTACTTCTGCTGCAGCTACGACCCTCCGCTTAAGCCTTACGGACGTAGAAATGAAGTTTGGCTTCTACAGGAGGACCCGTGAAAGGCCACTCAGGCCCATCGAAGCTTAGTCCTCCAAAAAAGGAAAAAATTCAACCTTCACCTCTGTTAGTCCTAACAGCTGTAAACAGAGAAAGGGTTCAAAATAAAGCTGGAAGAAGTGAGATTTCCTGTTTCTACGCTAAAAAAAACAGTATTTATTATAAGAATGGCCAAAAGAAAGGAAAGATAAAAATATTGGAAACTAAATTAGCTTCCACTAACATATATATAAATATATAGCTTGAGACTTGTATTTGAAGTACTAACTTGCACATCTCTAAATAACAGTAACAACTAGCAAAGTTGAAAGAAAAGTTGTTGCAAAAGCAAGCTTCTTCTGTCTGATTAAGATAGTGTAAAGTTAATTAAGTGGAATTAAACCTTTTGAATCAGAGGAATGGCAGCTGTGAGGAGACCTTTGGCTGTTTGTGTTACAATCATACAAACACAATACTTTGTTATATTTGTGTAAAAATATTCTGTTTTCAGGAGAGTTTTGTGTTTTAGTGCATGACATACAAGCTCATTTTTACTTCGTGAAACTCTGCAAGCTGTTTTGTGACCCGTCTGTGCATGTTGTGGTCGGTGTGAATTTCATTTTTAAGGCTCGAGAGTGTTTTATTGCATAAATAAAAACATTCAGTTATAGTCTGCATTTGCTGTTCTTGTGTTTTCATTTGTGGGATGCAAAATCAGTCAAAATCTCTCATCAGTTTGATTATTAAAAATCGGGAAACTCGTATTAAGGAGAGAGCGGCAAGATTAAATCCTGTCTGCATTTTGGCATAAACCTTTTGGGGAAGACAGCAGGTGCTGTGGTAAAATAAGACAAATATTCAACTTTTAGTAAGGGTGCAAGTCACATTCACTGAACCCTTCTTTAGTGATAAATAAAATTATTCCCCTCCACACACACAAATTCACCCCAAGATCACTAAGTCTTCTTAAAAGGTAGAACAGTTCTTCAAAATATAGTCAGTGTTTTCAGCACAGTTGAGCTGACTGTCCAGGAACAACTCAAGGTATTTCAAATCTGCCACAGTTTCAACAGGTTGGCCATCAAGAGAAACTGGAACCACTTTAAGGTCTTGTTTAGATCATTTAATTAGCTCTACATTCTTGAGAATGAAAAATTAATAATAAAGACTTTGCAGTATTCTAATGTGGTAATGTAATTATATTAATTGTGTTACCACCCCCACGCCACTAGAGACAGTACCAACCCCGAAAAGATGCGACTAAGGTGCAGATTTAGAAGTACACTGAAAGCTACAGAATTTAGTAAAAACTGAGCTCCCTGCTGAGTGGAGCTCCTTCAATCAGGGCTCCTCCGCAGCTCTGATTGGCTAAGCAATGTGATCCTCTGCAGCAAATGATGGCAAAGCAGGGCGTCATCACGACTTTACACAAGTGTGTCTTTACCTCAGCGGCAGAGGCTCCGCCGAACCCCTGAGACCAACTCATCAATGGAACCCAGGTTAAGAGCCACTGCTCTAATCGAACAGCTTACAATAGTGCGACCATTTTCTTAAAAACCCGAGTTTTCTCTTGTAGCAAGAAGGCTAACCGTCTTTGCATAACACGAAGGGGTACATTTTCACAATATGCTGAATTAAAAAAAAAAAAAAAAAACATTAAATTTTAACATTATTTTGTGTCAGCTGTATTAAGTACTTACCCAATACAGCGTTTCCAACTATTTCTCTCTGCCGTTCTGGTAGGGCTTTGTCACGTTAAACCCTGAACCAACTGTCTCCGCTTAAACGGCGCCCTCTGCTGGATGGCGGCCAAACTACAACACTAGAAAAAAGGCCTAAGCGAACTTTTAATAGTTAATCGATTGAAACTAATTTGAATCTAATACAGCATTAATCGGAAATTAATCACAAGTCAGTTAATCGTTTAGATTCCTACTTTTAGGACCATATGCAAAAAAAAAAACAAAAAAACATTACAACACCATGATTGTGGCGCCATTATGCTTTGGGAATACTGGAAGAAAATATATTACAGGTTGCAAAAGATCCAAGGGCTGCAGGTTCATACTTAAAATACAACAACCAAAACGAAAAGCAGAGGATAACAGAAAAATGCAAGTATTCTGAAAGATACTCAAAAACTCAAAATGTTTGAAAATTAAGATGGTGTAAGAATAAAAACAAAAAAACATTAAAACGTCAGCTTTAATAAATGACTCATTTATTAGATTTTAATTGGAACAAATTTCAGCAGAAAGAAAGAGAACTGCAAAAAGGTATTAAAATACAGACATTTGATTAAATTGGGTAAAGTATCTACTTACTACATCTGTGTGCAAATAATCCATCAAACAAACTGTAACTGTTGGACACTAAGGAATATAATATAGCCTGCTGGCCCCATAACACTCATAACCTGCAAAAAAAGCTTTGCCTTCAGAAGAATCAACAGCAGCCATCACTCATCAGCCTTGAACTAGGCCCTGTAGCCCTGCACTAGTGTAATTACTGGAGTTCTGGTGTTAGCTTGGATTTGCAGAGATTGCACACACATACAAAATCTTTAAGAATCCTCTTCAGCCCAAACATTGCACTGCTTTTTATCAACTTAAACCATCTTAAAGAAACAGGACATTATGAGAACAAGAGCTGAAAATTAAGCTATTTTATCTTATTTAAATGAATTCAGAGGACACATTCATAATAGATTAAGTTGTTGATATTTGCTATATATTAATACACACACACACACAAAAAGAAAGAAAGAACAACTCAATATTTGCTGTGATGCTGTAAAAAGAGTGTTTTTGGTGTGGAATTTTCTTCAGGAACCAAAATCAAATAAGCAGAAAATGTTTCGTTTATTTTACATTCTAGAAAACAGCGGCTATTTTGGTGTTTGGGAATTATTAAGGAAATAACACATTTCCTATTTGAGAATGTAAGTAAAAGATAAGATGGTTGGTTTTATAATGACAGAATATCAAAGACACAGTTACGCTGTGGCCGATAGATCACCGATTGTGCCAGTAGCCTTCAGTTATTAATCAACCAAGCAGTTTTTCCATCAACTTCACTCGCCTCGGAATCTGATTTGGGGAAGCAATAGGAGTGCTGTCAAGGTGCTCAGTCTTTCTTCTTGTCGGGGGAGTTTGGGTAAGGTGCGTACGGTGGAGGCCGCTCCTGTGGTGGACATAACAAAAAAAACACAGTTCAGTGGCGTCCCTAAAACAACGGACGGCTGACGACATCCGCGCCGCTACGGAAGCTTACCGCAGGCATGTAGACGGCGTGCGGATTGCTGGGATTATAATACGCGCTGCCTGCCGCTTCGGCCGCCTTCGAGTTACCTGCGCATGAAACGAGACGTGACAGAGACAAGGAGATTAATGCTGACAGTCGTGAACGCAGAACGCGTTCAGGGTGCAGACGCTACAGCTCAAACCACTGTACGCAGGCAGCGCACGGTTAGTCACACGAATCTTAAATGACAGCTCCGGAAAATCCTCCAGACGGAATCAAGCCGCAGCCCCCAAGGAGAAGGACGGGAAGCGTCCGACTGAACGTCCAGCCAAAAAGAAAGGACATGTCACCCTGGAAATGAGTGGGTTCTTGCATATGAGCGCAGGAGGGGAGCGTTTGCTGAGAGCTCTGAATGTGAGGATTGTTTAACCTTTGTAATTATGATGTTCAACACATGAGACACTAGCAGCCCTTCTTTTTATTATTTTTTTTTTTTTCAAAATGATTCATCTTGAAAAAGACAGATGAGATCTGACAGGTGCAGTGGCACAGGCAAAAGAGAGAGAGAGAGACCAACAGACCTGCAGGAGGTGGGGGGTTGGTCCAGTTCTGAGCGGGTGGAGCCCAGTTCTGAGGTGGCCCAGGGTAAGGAGGGGGTGGAGCCATGTAGTCGAATCCAGATGGGTACATTCCTGGAACGGAAAGAAGACAAAAAGGTCAATGGAAGGAAAAAAAGAAAGAAAAAAAAAGGTCTCACAATTGTGAGACCTAGATTATACAGCACACATATTTGACAAGACGCATCAATGGCTGCAACTAATGATTATTTAAATTAGCGACTAATCGATTATTCTGACGATTAATCAATATATTTCATTTAAAAAATTGCTAATTTTTTTGCTTAAGCCCTTTTTTATGCTGTAATAAAATACATTAAAATATGCAAATACACAAATAATTCAAGTCCTTTTTTTAAATAGGAAAATAAAACTCTTTAGTGAATGCTTGATCATTTGTAGCAAAGGATGCATCTGCAGCTAAAAAACATTCCTTACATCAATGTGTGAAAAGCTCAGCCATTTCTGCTTGGCTAATCTGTTGACTTTTTTTGGATTACCTAATTAATTATTGGATAGCAAAATGTGCTTAATATGAGTTTTTTCAGAATTTCAGGCAGGTAAAGCTAAATCTATGCTACTGAAGTAGGTTTGGAAAAAGTAGGTTTTTTAATACACATTTGGCCTGATAACTGATCTGACTGTTCTTTCTGCAAATGTTTTGTGTCTGTATGCCCCAGTTAGCAATTAGTCTATCACTAAATTATTTTAAAAAATAAATTTATCACAAATAATTGTAATTTTGTGTGTCATTTTCATTACATTTTGTGTGCTACTTTGCAGGACTCTACTACATAGGAGCCTATTAAAATGCATTGAAATTTACCCCAGAAAGGCTTCAGTTAAAAGATTTTAAACTGTTTACTGTGAAACAAAAGTTAACTGCGCTAAATTTCTTGCGCAAAACAAGAAATTTCCTCCGCTATGACCATGGTAACAGGAAGCGTCCCTACCACTTATATTACTACATTTTCGATAAAAAGCATTTAAAAACATATTAACCAATTTTGAACAGTGTTTACACAATCAGAAAGTAAAAGAAAAAGGTATTCTGTTTAAAATCGGTACCTGCTGCTGCTGTTGGATAGGGGTAGCCCATATTGCCAGGAGCAGTGGGAGGGGGGGGACCCTGGTAGAATCCATTCTGTTGGGGAGGAGGCGGGTAAGGATAGCCGGTAGGCGCCGGTGGAGGCGGCCCGTACCCGTTCGCCATTCCGGGTGAGGGGTAACCATAGGCAGGAGCCCCGTTCTGGGGCGGACCAGCACGGGATGCTACAACACAAAGACAAACAAGGCTTTTAAGATAACAGAAACACTGTGATTTTTATTTATGAGCTTAATATCATCCATTATGGAATAAAACAACTAAAAAAAAAGAAATAAAAATGTGTATACAAACCATTTGTGGCCAGTTTGAAAAGATGCTGCCCCACTTCAATGGCTCCTCCGCTGGGAAATGACATCTTGAAATGAGCCTGACCTTCCCAGCCGCCTGAATAAACAGTTTCAATTAGAGTAGCCCTTAATTACTATAGTAACCCAATTTATCATTGCTATAAAGGACACTCACCACCAGGCTCAGCCGACACGGTGCCTTTTATGTAGTTGGCGCCGAACACCGGTTGCTCAATGCTGCAGCCTTTCATCAGATAGTAGGGGAACATGGCTGAGCCTAAGCAGTCCTTGTTGTTGCTGGACACGAACATCAGCTGAGGAGGTGAATAAAAATAAAAGTTGTGTGAAAAACATGAGGACCACAGCAGCATCCTGAGCATGTTAACTGTGCAAAAGTGAGTTACCCTGTATGGAGTTAGATAAATGGTGCCTTTCTTGGTCCCTTTCAGCATATCAGTCTTGCAGGAGACGTCGCTGAATGACAGCTCCACATTCTTACATTGTCTTAGGACACTGAAGAGATAAGAGGTTCAAAGAAATTAAACAACAACAAACTGTCAAACACAGTGAATATCCTTACTATGAATCATTGGCGCTGTAGAAAACAATATGATATCTTTGCCATATATAATGTATTCTAGAATATTATTAGACTAAGTTAATCTCCAGAGATGCACCAGCTAATTAGCCAGAAAATGAGCCTGAACTGGACAGTAACTGTCCAGTTCAGGCTCATTTTCTGCTCAGTTACTGTCCAGTTCAAGATGTACATTGATGCAACTTTTTAGTATAACAGTTAGATAAAAGTCAGGGCTGTATATTTCCGTGCAGTTTCTTTTTTGTTGTTTTAACACATTGAGATTGATTAGAGATCCACAGATATTTTTTAGAGTGAAACCAATCTTGTTTTCCTTTTAATATTCAATATTAAGTTTAATCTAATGATACCTTTCTAAAACCAAAAGACACCTTACAGAGAACAAAAAAATCAATAAATTAATAAATCAATAAAACAAAAGATTCAAATTCAGTAAAATTTCACAGTAGTTAAAATCTCAATTTAAAGCAAGTAAGCCAGCTTGAACTATGACTTTTAAAGTGTCAATTTATATTTTATATATATATATGTTTTGGTTACATTATGGTAAAGTCTTTGGTAGTTATTGGGTCAACTTCTCATTCCAGTTAAGTGCTTTTGAGTATTTTTAGAGATTATATAAATAAATATATAAATACATAAGGCCAAAGCTCTGTGGCATTTTAGGTAACTTCGGTATTTTCCATATTTGCTGTTTGTAACCCGAGGTTGCGTCAAATTGGTGCGTGATGAGATTATTGCTGTAACAAAGTGTCAACATGAGAAAAGCAGCCATTACTTCCTGTTATGACAGACGGGGCTAACGAAATGAGTTAGCCAAAAGCAAAACTACAGTTCACAAAAACGTAGGGGTAAAAAAAAAAGAAAAGAAAAAAAGACAGCATTAGATTTTGGGTATATTGTTAAAAAGGTAAAGGTTAAGTGACAAATTCGGGGTGTTAAAAGAAAGCGCAACTGCTAAGCGGGCTAGCTTTGCTAATGTTATCCCGTGAGCTAGCTCCGCCTAAAGAGATGTAAACAAGCTTAGTGACGAAACGACAGCTGCTTAGTTTATTACATAAACCCAGAAGAAACCCCGTAAAACACATACCTTTCTCCGTTATTGATCAAAACTCCGCCGTTTTGCGAATGGTTCCGATTTAGAGCCATGTTCAGGAGCCGTGCGAAACTTCTCCTGTTGCCTGTGGTCAATGCTAAAGCCTGGAATCGTCACAGTGGAACGTTCACGGATGACACAGCGCTTACGTCATCACGCCATCTGGTAACTCGTGACCTGACTGGACGTTTTCTTGCTAATTCTTCTTTTTATTTTTATTTTTTTACTTATCCTTGAATAACAGATATGTTTTTCAAGTATCTGTTGAACACTTTATGGAAAAATGATTCAAAATAATATTAACTTTGTACAAAAATTACTGGGAATGAAATAGTGAGTCCATAAACATGCTTAGTTTTTGAGGAACATTAATTCCAACATCTGTGCGAGACTGTATACTAATTTGTATATTACAGTTTAATTTATCTGTACTGTACAGTTCAATATGGTCCAAAGTAGTTTTGTTAAATTGCTATAAATTGCTATAAATCAAAAATGGATGCAACTCTCAGAAAAGATATTGTTACTATTGTCATTAATAGTTTGGATGGAAAGAGTAATAATATGTAAGTTCTACACTTCATTGTTATCCATTGTCCTGTGGTTAATTGTTGTCAGTTTCACTGGAATAATGACTTTATAAATATTGACTAATGATCAAAAAAGGATGAAAGTTCAAAACGTCTCACCTCAAGGCTGAATTGGTAAAATATTTTAAAACCTCGAAAGAGTTAAGAAGCCTGACAAACTATAAAGAATTTTATTGCAATTAAATGTATTCTTTAAAACATTTATTTTTAAAAAAAATTAAAGAAAACGAAATTGTAGCTAAATTGGGGCCATGCAGCTTGTTCAAAAAACACAAATTTTGAAATATCCATCCTGTGTCTTTATCCTTTTGCTTTGTATTATTGAAAATGTTCTAATTTTCGTGCTAATTTTTATTTCTTCATATGCAATAGCATAGCTAGAATACAGTTGCCAATTTTGATTCAAGTAAAAATTATTATTATTATTACTATTATTATTTTACTTTTCTTCATTTTCACAGACGTGTTAGTTTTCTATTTTAACACTTAGTAGTTGGCAAGCCTTTTTTTTAAAACTAACAGGTTTGTGCGCCGTTTAAAACGTTCCGCCACCGGGGCGACACTCACTATGTAATTTTTGGCCTGGGAACAATCTCTGCTATATAATTTTACAGTTCTGATGATGAAAATAATGAATCGTGACGGGTTGAACTTCATCAGATAAATGTCGGTAGAATGGAAACATGAAGCTCTGAGCTCCTCTGATTGAGGAAACAAGCGCCGGACTAATTAACGCTAATTACCACGAGTCACGTGACCGTCACTTATAGAGTCACACAAAGGCCTGGGAACGTTGGAGTCAAGAAAGAAAGACTAATAATAATACAAATTAAAAGGAGATGAGTTACAACCGCATGAAAGCCAGACTGGTCTCTTTGGTTTTGATATTGATGGCGCAGGGCTGTTGCTGCGTCTCCAGCTTTCAGGGGAAGGAAAACCGGGCGCAAAACGCACAGCTGGCTTTACCTGCCGTCACCTGCTCAGTCCGTGGGATTAAAGCGGTGTTTGGTCCGCTGGTCACCAATAAACTGCATGTCAGAGGTAAGATGGTTACCTATCTCAGTCATTTAGTTTAAAACACCTCAAAGTAATTAATAATTAATCTCTTATTCCCCTCACCCTCTGAAAATACTCCCTCATAATTGCGTTTACATTGTTGTTTAGACGTGGCAGGTACTCCAGTCCCTTTAGTTACTTCTAAGGGGTCCTGTGGAGTGAAGGTGGGTAAAGAGAAGAACCAGAACCTCTCGTTTTTCAGCAGATATGACAGCTGCTACGCAAGGATAGAGGTAATACTTTAATTTATTTGAAAAAAGAATGCAAAGAAAGTATAACCCAAAACCTCTGCGCATTGCATATTTGACTGTTTTCCCTCTGCAGGGCAACAAAGTGGTGATCCAGCTGCTGGTCCAGTTAACAGGAGAGAACCAGTGGATCAGAGTAAACATCAGCTGTCCTCTGATCAAGAGGAGCAGTCAGAAAACCCAGCCGACACCGTGTGGGTGACCTCTGACCTAAACGTCAACAGGATCCAATGGATACTGTTAAATTCTTCCCACGTGACTTTCTTCTTGTCACACTAAAATCTGTTTAAGCGAACAGTGAATAGAATAGAGCCCGACAAACTGAACTGGTACTTAGGAGTCACCCAGCTCTTTTCTTCCTCTCCTCTCCTCCCACTTTGAGTTAGTCTGTCACATAAATACCCCAAAAAGTGCAATTAATATTGTACGTCTAGGAATTTTGAGTGTTTTTCAAAATGTGGAAAATCATAACATTGAATGCTCTGTTATTATAAACTTCTTCTCCAGCTTCCCTCGGTGAATGCAATGCTGATGAGTCCCTCCGTTTAAACTGTGGTCACCAAAGCATCACCAGCAGCGCCTGTCAAAAACTGGGATGCTGCTACGACGCTCAGTCTCCCACCTGCTACTACAGACTTAACGGTAAAAGGAACATTTCACCTATGAGAGATTGAGGCGTGTACAAAAGAGAAACCAGCCTTAAAATGTTACCACACTATTTCCTTGTGTTGTCTTTTTTTCCCTTTTGTTTAGCATGCTCTCTGGACGGGCACTTTGTGTTCACGGTCAAGGCTACGGACACCCATCCACCCGTTGACCCCGGCAGCCTCATGATCAAGGATCAGCCTCACTGTTTGCCCGCAATCTCAACTTCAGATACTGCCGTCTTCAAGATGGGAGTCACAGACTGCGGCGCGAAGATGAGGGTAACCCATCACGTCTCAACCTGGTTTCATTTCCAGCGATGGAGAAGAAGGAAGTTCAAACCGTTTCTCCCGTCAGACATAATGGACAGCAATCATATGTATCCACGAACTCCAACGTCTCTGTTAGAACATCAGTATGTTGACGAAAAGATGCATGGAGCTAAATGCTGGATGGTCCTGGAAGAAAATCTGGTGGAGGCTCTAGGGGAAAAATAGAACTATGACCCTAAACATTTAGTCCAGATCTAACAAAACCGATGCTCAGATTCTCTCTATACAGTTTGTGTAAACCTATTCAACAACCTAAAAGACCAGCAGCTACAACTGCAGCCAAATGTGCTTCGGTGGCATTGAATGCCAGACTTTGAATGCATCCTGTTCCTTCTACTTAAAAAAATGGGCACTTTTTATGTTAGTTTTAGTTTAAAATAGTTTCTCACTTTAAATATCCAAACTGATGCTTTTTATGGAGGCTAAAGTATTTGCTTTTCCTTCTAGAAAGATGGCGATCTGGTGATCTTTGAGGTTGAAGTGGAGGAGCAGAACAAAAAAGGGAAAAGACATTCACCCTTCAGGTATTGCTCACCCTTTTCTTTTTCTTCTGGTGGTATAAATGAGCTGATGAGATGTTAGTCATTTTTTAAGTCTGCAGGTTGAGTGTGAATATGACGAATCGGACCTGAAACATGCAAAAGACTTGAGATCTTTGTATACCGTGACCAATCCGCCGGCTGTAGTGGCACAGGGAGCCATGAGGGTACAGATGAGATTAGCAACAGGTACCAGCATTTTTTTCTTTTTTACAGCTTCAGCTGCTCGGAACCCATTCCTGACCTATTTCGGTTCCCTTCTAGATTCTTCCTTTACCGCCTTTATCCCAGAAGACCAGCTTCCCCTAAAGCTTCCGCTGGGTCAGACGGTGAATGTGGAGATCTCCATCGTCCCTCCGTCCCCTGACCCTGCACTCTCGCTGCGTGTGCGAGACTGCTTTGCCTACCCCGTGTCTAAACACTCTGTGTGGACCCTCCTCCACGATGGGTTAGTCAGAGCTGCAATGCATCAATCTGGAAATCATGCTGAAACGTCAAAGTGGAACGGTTAATGATTTTTGTCCTTTTCCCTGGACAGATGTCCTAACCCTCTAGACGCCACGAGAAGCTCCGTCCCTGTGGACAACCAGGGGAAGACCACCGCCTACTCTCAGGTCAGACGCTTTGATGTGAAGACCTTTGCCTTCTTGGACCATGATACTGGAAAACCAAGTGTGGAACAGGTACCCTCATCTAATTTTACATTTAGTTTAGGATATTTTTAAAACCTGCTTTAGCATGCTGTTAGCCTTTATAGGACTCTATAAGACCTTTTTGATGCTGCTTTAAATTAAATTTAATTCTATACAGGGGATTATTGGAAAATTTTGCAATCAAACATGGCAAATCCTGAAATTTCTGGGGTCTGTTTCTCACACTGCATATGGCTCTCTTAACCCCCACATGGACGGCTTAAAAGTTTTTGGGGTCTTTTGATTGATCTTGCACAGAATGCGTCTAGCCTCATGGTTTTTCAACAGAAATAAAGAAACAATGATTATCATCAAAGCTAACTCATAATGGATGCAAAAAAGCCAGCTAGCTAGAAGGTTACTGTGGGTATTTTAGCAGCTAGTTGTTAGCCTCAGCCACCAGAACACAGTGAAGATGTCCGTTTGCTACTCAAATATTTGAGAGAAAAGGCCAGCAAGCAAAACTACGAGATTCAATAGTCCTTTCACAACACGATTTAAGGCCAACTCTGTTGTATGAATTTAAGACATTTCAAGGTCTTAATTTTAGAGGCATGAATTTGAGGCTTTTTAAAGATGTGTGGACACCTTATTTTGATTATATAATTACGGCTCCTAGCCCAGACTAGCAGTCTGTGGCTACAATAAGTGAGTCTTAGTCATGTTGGTTGAAAACAGTCTATTTCCTTTAGAAATGTTAAAAAGACTAAAGTGTAAATAACATTTTTAAGAGTATAAATGAGCTTTGCTGCTGAACTGGCATAATTTGATTCCTTCTAAATATACACTTTTAAATGCGGCTCTTTTTAGATGTACTTCTACTGTTGGGTGGAAATCTGCACAGAAGACGTGGACTGTGCCCAGCGTTGTACCATCAGCTGTAAGTATGACTTTCATATAATTTTTTCTGTATTTTTTTTTTCCTTTAACTGTGTTGTACCTCCGCAGCATCGGATGCGGAGCGACAGAGAAGGCAGACCACTCCTGCATCCCGTCAGGTCCAGCTCGTATCTGTAGGCCCGCTTCAACTGGTCCACGAAAACGCTGACCAGGATGACCTCCAGTGTGGAAAACTGAGCAAGGGTAAATATTTCAGATGAAGTGCTCAGCACGTTGTTGATGATTACATCATAATGCAGCTTTTCTCCTCTTTCCCAGCATTCAGAGTGATGGTGTATGTTCTGTCTGGCGTTGGTGCCGCCCTGCTGTTGATCCTGCTGTTTGCTCTTTGGTCAAGCATCCAAAGATGCGGCTGCAAGCAGAGGGCCGGCACGCAAGATCACTTTGAATAAGTCGAATACGTTGATCTGCATTATTATTTGCAATGAGTTTGAGTTTTTTGTTACTAGGCTCCAAGTTTAAGTTTCACTTCTAAATTGTGTTGAGGATTTAAAGGAAGAGGAAATTAACTTCTGTGGCTCTTCTAAAAACTAAAGTGCATTTCCATTCATGCTTTGTACAGTTTCAGCCTTGGGGTTTCTGGGGTTTTTTTCAATTATGAAAATCTTAATAAAATTTCAGTTATGAGATTTTACAGTTTCTAGTTTGTGAGAGACTCCATAATGCAGTGGCTTTAAGATCTCAAAGGCATCTGACACAAAGAACCTTAACTGTGTCCATTGTACAAAACCGATTATGAACTGGATAAATCATTCTGGGTGGAGATAAAGTACCATTTGCAATTAAGCAGGATACAACTAAAATGTTAAGATAACCGCTATTATCAGAATAGAAAAGCTGTGTATATAGCTTTTATCTGATTTATGCAAAGATGACTGGGCTCTACATCCACTATCCAACCGCAGCCAAGCAAATTACATCACTGCACTCTCCTGCTAATGTGTTTCCTTGACAACAAGATAGACTAGTTTAGAAATGACAGATGTTTGACATGTAAATATACTTATTGGAGTTGATAAAAACAAGTCAAAGTTGAGATCACAGCTCCAGCAGAATGTCGTACACATGGTGAGGAGCCTCTAGAAATGATGTAAAGCAGCAGGATTCATAAAATTAACACGATTGATCCTAAACATGCATCGTTTTTGACTATCATATTAAACTATCATTTTCCTTTTACTATACTGTGCAAAAGTATATTAAGAGCTCAGAGACTGAAGCTCTGAGGAATTGCACCTCAAAGGCAGAGCTAAGATCACACAGGCATAACAAGCTTTACTGTTTCTTCAACTTGTTGCATTAAATCCTTCATTTTAAAAAATCCCCAAAAGTCTTTCTTACAGACAGTTTGATAGCCATGAAAATACAAACAGGTTTATTAAATGAAATTCCAAGGATATGATTCAACCAAGAACAGAAAAGCAGTGAAGTGAGTCAAAAGCGAGCGGTTTGCTTCAGTACGGTTTGAACTTCCTCTGCGCTCTCATCAGAGCGATTCGCTGTTTATCCTCCTCAAACTTCCTCCTCAGTTCAGCGATATCTGGGAACGGATCAAAGGGAGAAACGGTTCAACAACTCCTCCTCCTCCAACCCTCTCCCTTAGTTCGGCGCCATTAAAGCACGACAGACTCACGTTCTTTCTGCGTGTTCTTGTGCTGCCAGGTGTAGAAATTCATCAGCTCCTTCCTCCTCTTCTTCCTCGCCTCCCGCTGCAGCGTCCTCTGGTTGGCTGCCTCGCTGTGGGGGCGGGCCTTGGCGCCCTTGTGACCCCTCGTGACCTTCACCCAGCCCTCCTCGTCCTCCTGCTGCTTCTCAGCCTCCTCCCTCTGCCGCTCCGCCTCCTGTGGACAAAACGCAGCGTCGGGTTTTAAGTGGCTCGGACGTCGACGGGACGAGCCGTCCTGCTTTTACCTCTTCTTGCCGATTGTCGTAGTCCTGCATGAACGAGTCGACCATCTGCTGCAGTTTGTCGGGGTGGATGATGGACTTTGTGTACTGATGGATCCATTCTGTCACGGGGGAGATGCACCGATCAACACACGCGTGTCACATGTACCAGAAATGCATCCCCACGTTTCACCAAATCAACAGTGAGCTCTTCTTGATGGGTAGTGTTTGATTCCACTCCCCCTCCCCTCATCTATCAGCTTGCAATTCTTCAATCCAGTTTTTTGTTTGCTGTGTTGCCTTTATGGCTTGTGGGAAACTTTAAACAAGATTTCTTCTTGCTTTTGTTATTCTTCTAGCAACCTTTTTTTTTTTTTTAAATAAAAAAATCCACTTCCGCCTCCTACAAAATAAAACTCGCAACTCCATTTATCAACTCAGTAAAAACCTTGATGAATGATATTAAAAACAGTTTACTTATATCTTCATGTTTAGTCAGTATGAATATGGTTGAAATGTTATTTTTCTTTCTCTGTTTTATGATATTCTGTTTTCTGCAGCGTGAATATAAATGACAATTTGTTCTCAAACAGCTTACCTGCTTAAATAAAAGATAACTGAAAAAGAAAATGTGAATGAAATTTTAGAACAAAATGAATCTATAAACGAGGAAAGGGAAGAAATATGTGAGGCGTAATCTAAAAGCCTGTTGTGGATATTACAACTCCTAAAATGATGACTTCCTGTCGCGTTCCCAGTCAAAAACATTTCCGTTTTGGTTTTGCCCACCACATAAAATCTGCTGAGACTATTCAGAGTGTTTGTGATGTAAAATGTGAAGAACGGCTCACTCTGTACTCCAGTTTTCACTGGTTTCTGCTCTGTGCTGACCACCAAAGGTTCATCATGCGGATGGGATTTAGCTGCTGCTATGCTGGAGGAGCTTTCAAACACAACGTAGCCGACTTTGAACCCCTGGAAGACATGAATGGAAACACAATCAACTCGACTGCTCTCAATATCAGGAGCTGAAGAGATGGGAAAAAACACACACACACACACAGACTAACCTGTTTGGCTGCTGGTCTGAATATCTTGGACAGTTTGGGTCCAGAGTCCTGAGAGGAACCCGGGGCATCCCTCAGCTCTACTGAAGCAACAAGGCCAAACTGGGAGAATAAGTCTTTGATGACACTCTAAAGAACAAAACAAAACGAAAAAAAGGGAAGGGGAAAATGTTAGCCTTTCTGGTTATATATTAAACACTAGGCCTGTTTTTGTTCCAGACTGGATGCCTGACCTGTGAGCAGTATGGAGGGATGTTGAGCACAAATAAAGTCCGGTCCAGCGGCCTGTAGGAAGTCTTCTCTGCTCGGACTTTGTGCTCCTTCACGTACAGAGAATGTCGCGCTGCGCTGTCGGGGCTAAACTGTAAGGGCAGAACTGCGGAGAGACGGGAGGAGAACCAAAACATCAGCATGCGGAAGCGCCACATAGCATCAAACTGGTCCATAAACACTGACTCAAACTACAAGACACGGATTGGTTAAAGAATAGATCTAAATATTGTCCTCCTGGAGTCGATAACTGTGAATAAATTATACGATAGATACCCGCAAATCCTTCAGGAATAACGCACGCCTGTTTTGTAGCATGTTTCTTCTTAGACGGCGCCATGTTGTGTGACCTTTGAACCGGAAGCGCATCGACATTTCGCCTTAAACTGTTTTTTTCATTATCATTATTTGTTAAATATATGAGGTGCGGTTTGTGAAGATACACTCAAACATTAACGGCGATATTTTGTGACATTACGCCTCTCATAAGGTGAACAGTAACAAATGTTACGCCATTTGAAATCCTGTTTATTTTCTTTAAATAGTGTCACATTCCTAGAAAAAAGGTTTTCAGTGAGTTAACGGAGTTGTGCCTTTTTTCGTATCACCCGAGCCAGATTTAGACAGACGCTTCTTTGATACCATTAACATTTTTCCTTCACCTTTGCTGCTCAGAAACCATGGTGCATGACCACCTGCTTTTAAAAACTGACTTCTAATGTGTATTATAGTACGTTCGATCAGAACGTGATTGCGCTTTTATTTTTTTTTTATTTTTGCACTTTTATTTTTAGTTTTAAGGTATTCTGATGTATGACGTACCAGACGGCGTTCTTCTAGGAACTCGTTTTTCCCTCACCTTCTTCCTCGAGGTCACGTTTCAAACTCAAGGCGCGGGGGCCAAATATGGCCCGCGGTAGTTTTTTATGTGGCCCTCCAGACTCCCAAAATTACATCAATAAGTCCCTCCAGTTTTTCCTCAATTCTGCATAATTCACACAAAATCAACAAATCCCCACATTTTGTCTGGTTTTACCTACATTTGTTTTTCTAAAAATTGGCCAAAACCTTTCAGTTTAAATGACTGCTGCCTCAGTCTCACTTGATGTCGTTATATTTGTGACTATTATAGATTAATAAAAAGTCACATTTAACATCATATATTAGTGCAAATATTGTAGAAATTCCTTACAAATATTTCTAAATTATCACCACAAAATCTGCGACTATGAATGTAAAAAAAAACCCCACAAAAGTCCTGGAGGGTCTGATCAGTGTGAAAAGATGTTCAATATAATTTCATTCTAAGAAGCCCTTATTGAATACTGAAAAAGCTATTTATTGACATTTCACCAATTTAATGGGTTCTAT
This sequence comes from Micropoecilia bifurca, assembly GCA_903067075.1. Classification (NCBI taxonomy): domain Eukaryota; kingdom Metazoa; phylum Chordata; class Actinopteri; order Cyprinodontiformes; family Poeciliidae; genus Micropoecilia; species Micropoecilia bifurca. The sequence continues at coordinate 24,831 of CAEGAF010151138.1, forward strand.
CGATGGATTCTTGCACAACCGGCCCTTTAAGAACATTGAGATTTTTGATAGGGCCCAAAATGAAAATGAGTTTGATTCATGTGTTTGAGTGCGACAAACATGTTGAATGACACAAGAACATTCGTGGAAAGTGTTCCTGGCACACTGCATGCATCTTTGTGACTTCTGGTTAAAGATGTGAAGATATTAAAAATCATAAAGTGTACAATATTATAATATTACTACTCAATTGTTTTTAGAAGATGTTCATGCTTTTTCTGTGATCAAATTGACAGGGGAAAAAAAAGAAGTTACCCTTCAGACTAGATCTACAAAGCTAAATATTTAATGGAAACATTTCACAAACGGATCTGACAATCCCAACTGACAGAGCAACCTAAAAGTAGTTTACAGTCGTTTGATAAACAGAGTGTAACGTGTACTACCACAAATTATCTTTAATTCAGCTCCAAAACCTAAACAAGCATGACAAAAAAACTTGTTACAAACAGCACTGAATTCCACACAAACTGGAAATCCAATGGAAACATGGTACTGGTTACTTCCTGCCTCTATGTTACATGTAGCAATTATGTTTTTTACAAGCAGAACTATTAGATGGATTCAATAGGTCCCAAAGTGGGGAGGGCTTAGGGATTGCTAAACAAACCAGAAGTATCCTGTAATGATAGATCCCACTGTGATGGACGTCCTAACAACTAAACACACAGTATGTGTGCGTTTCTTTAAATGGTGTTGATTCTTTAGAACAACTTCCGTTATCGATTATTCTCTTTTGGAGGCTGCAGGTTACTGCAGAGTAAAAAAACCAGAAAAAAACAAAAACAATTTATCTCTTAAAAGAACGCAGCCCCACACTCCCTCTTTATGCCGACTCAGGTCCAGGTAACATCTGATGCACAAACCAAAAACAGAAGACGCTGATCATCCGTTTTGTCCTCCCCTTGTTCAAAAGAAATGTGTAAAAACCAGTTTCAACAGAGACTGCGGACAGCCTGTATCTCGATGCTGCTTCTATATCTTGATGCGGAAGGCGGTGGTCTGTGAGCTGGGGGCCTCGGTGGTGGAGGTGGACTGCGTGGTGGACTTGAAAAGAGCTTTGAGGATGGTCTGGGGGTCCACTTCGGCGGTGGGCTGAGAGGAGGCGCGCTGGCCGCTGGGACGGGACAGAGAGGGAGGGAGGCCGTCTTTCTTCGTGCCGCTGCTGCTGCCGGCGCCCGGGGTGTCGCTGAGTCTCCTGTAGGACAGAAATTAAAAATACAACAGACCGACTCTTTGTCTTCATCCCCCTGCACAACTATTTACATCGACTTATTTATCTACAGAAAACTTAGGAACTAGTTCATGAATTTTGAGATGCACAACAGTTTCCAAGTCTTAAATCTAAATGGTTTGTCTTGCCTTTTGATTTCACTCCATCTACTCCAATTTCCTGAAATAAAAGTTCATAGCTGTGTTAAGAAGCCCCTAACTGGTTGAGCAAATAATTTCTATGAAGGCCTCAAATGTAAAAATAAGCAATTAATCAATGAGTCACATTATAAATTAAATCCAGTTCAATAATAATTTATTGTTTTCCTGTTTTCTCTCCTACCAACAACTGGATGAGAAAAGTCTTCAGTCTGGTCCATTACTTTAACTAGCCCCTTTATGGTTTACAGAGACTTCATCATTTATTTTATTTGTTGCTGTTTTTATTTATTTGGGTATTTAAAATGCCTTCCAGTTCTGGTGTTAAATATTCATTAGAATTTAAAGTTTATTGATCTTTGAAATAGTATTTATGCATTATTATGCCACTGCTATTATATTACTTGAAAATGGTCTCAAAACATCATTTGTTGCAATAACCTCTGGGACAATTTGTCATCCAGCAAAGTTTGCAGGTGTGACAGGCCTGAAGGTTCTGCATTACTTTAAGAGGATCTCAAATAAAAATGTTAACTTTAGGTAAAATGAACCTCATGAAATGATTAGATTATTAACTGAATGCAGAGGAAGATGAGTTGTAATAAAGTGGACGACTCACAGTAGGATGGGCTGATCGGAGGTGATGACGGTTCCCTGGATGTGAAGGTTGCACTTCATGGGTTGGCCTGTCAAAGGACAACACAAATACTCAACCAAAATATCCCGGCTGCAGTAACTCTAGAACCAACGGGTTTCAGAACCGTTTCTATTACACTCACCGTCCAGGCAGCGAGTGTTGTACTTCCTGTATGCGCTGACGGCGTCCTCTTTACGGACAAACACCACCTCGGCGACGCCCACCTTCACCAGGCGCGCTCGCTTCAACGCGCCGCACACGCAGAACAGTTCCTTTTTGGACGAACAAGCAGCAGAGCCATGTTCCGATTTAGACACCCAGCGTGTTAAAGGACGACAAACTGAAGAGAGTGGAGTGAAAAACAGAGGGATGGACTCACCATTATGTCCTCCTCGCTGACCCGTGGGTGAAGGTTGCTCACCGTTATTTTAGTCCCCTCCAACGGGCTGAAGGCAGGCTAGAAAGACAGAAAAAACTAACGGTTTACAACTTGCATACTTCGTAAATGTACCTCATTAGTCATGCGGTTTTGCGACCTTAACATAGTCGTAAAGAGAGAAAGAGATTTATCAAACTACAAATTGAATGAAGAATTACAGCACCGTCCTTCCTCCATTAAACACTGGACTGCAAAGGTTTGTGAATAAAAAAAAAAATCTATTAAGATTAAAATCTGCATGTGCAGCACTCAAGGAAAGATTTCACTGTAACGAGATATTTAATCTATTATGATAATTCAATAACATCTGAAATGTCTGTCTGCCAACATAAACAGTAGGGGCTCCTCATCCATGGATATTAAAAGAATAAGTTATATGGGACGAATCTTAGGGAGATGTCATATGAAAACCACCTCTGTTACCATGGTAATCTAGCTAGACATGCAGGGATCCACTTTGTGATGGAGGAAACAAATTTTTCATTCAATCTTGTGGCCAACTCACAAAAAAAAAAATACAATACAAGTTTCTTTCAATGTTTGTTGCAGCTTAGTCATGATACATATATTTTTCTCCCCCACAGGAAACTTGAATCAGACACCATATTGGTAAAGTGAAGACAAGCCAGAGGAGGATGACGGTGTGAAGAGAGCAGTCGTGTTGGGCGCCAGCTGCGGTCAGTACCTGTGGAGGAGTTGGCGCTGCGGTGCTGGTCTCCGCTGCGCTCTGCTGCAGAGTCCTGGACACGGGCTGCAAAGCCGCAGCGGAGGAGCGAGCGGCCGCCGTGCTGGTGTTGGGCCGGGTGGGGGCCACGGGCACCGGGGGCCGCGGGGCCGTGTAGGCATCGTTTTTAACCACCTTAGTGATCGGGGCCGTCATAGAGAACATGGATCCTGCGGGGCCGGTCTGTGTGAAGTTGTTTTTAGGATTATTGTTTCTGTGGGAACCACGATATCACAACGCTTAAGGAACTGTAAGACCGTCTCACCCGGGACTGCAGCATGTTGTTGGCGGTCGTTATCTTTATCTGTTTGCTGGCGATGCTGTCCAGGTTACTTACAGCAGGCTGAGAGGGACAGATTTATTCATTAAGCAGCACATTTTGCAGCCGCAACCAACGTTGAAGCTAAATACCATCTTGTATTGTTGAAAATGAAAACAGATATACCTGCGTCATGGCACGGATTCCACCTAAGGCCCCAGCTGGACGTTGCTGAAAAGCGAGTCGGTAATTGTTAGAAGAGCTTGATTGTGTACTTTTAAGACTCATCAAAACAAGGAGATAAAAAAAAAAAAAGAGCGTTCTGCACCCTCACCTGGATGGTCTTAGTTATTTTTAGAGGCGGCTCCGCAGCTGTTTGCGTCTGTGTTCCTCCGATGCTCCTCTTCAGGCTCAGCCTGTCTCGGGCGTCCATTACTCGGACGCTATTGCCCAGCTGCGGTGTCGCGCCGACTCGGGGAATCAGTCCTTGTACGGTAGTGGTGAACTGCCTGGCGTTCGCGCTGGCAAGGTTGGTGCCGGTTTGTATTTGAATCTGTGGTACGGCGGTCTTGCCTTGCAGCTGTTGCGCGATCGCCGCCTTTAGTGTTGTCTGCGCAGGGGAGCCGAACTGACTCTGCACCTGCTTGCGCGAGTTGATCATCTGCCGGGCGTCCTGCACGCCTCCCGCCGCTGCCGCCCCTCCCCTGCCACGGATTTTGAACCGAGCATCTTTCTGGACCAGCTTCTCTCTGGCGTCCTTCACTTGAAAACCTGGACAGGGATGGAAATCTTAAATCTTCAGCTGTTCGTCTTGTTTAGACTTGGGAGGCACGATAACCTCTTACCTGTTCCTCCTGCTCCTACTCCCCCCAGGCGTTGCCTTGCATCGTTCAGCCCGATTTTTTGCCTGGCGTCAAAGTTTTTTCCATCTCCCGACCCAAGCCGTCCGAACACTGGCCTAGTGGACACAAACATTATGTAAGTCTAACAGAAAAGCCATCAGCCGGTCAGAAAAACAGAGACGCGTTGACTGACAAAGGGATGGTTGGGACAATTTAATAATCAAAAATAAAGAAAAGAAAAAGAAACCATGTGGAATAGTTTGCCGATCAGTGAGTTGACATATTTTCCTGTTTTTCTGGAGTCCTGACTTTACAGATGATAAAAAACTGACAAGACAAATAAATTAAAGGTCTGGATCGACATGTAAAGCACACTTAAGTTCATATGTTGTGATTTTATTCAGGTGGTCAATCGCATAAAGAATAAAATGTGGACAAGAAAATATTGCTCTACACCAATCGCTTATCCACACTGGGAAAAATTATTTTAATTCAATATTTTTTCCAGACCTCCTGGCACAACTCGAGCTTTAGATTTTCTTATCAAAATTGATCATTTCTATTAAATTGCTCTTGCCCAACTAGATCCTCTGTACCTTTTGTTAGAGGGAGTCTGAATGTTGAATGTAGGTATATTTCTAAAACTGTAAAAATAAAAAGTAAAAACATTTGAAATATAGTGCAATTTTATTGTACTTAACTTTACCTTCTAAAACAGCGCTAGAAATGTGCATTCAGACTGACTGTCCTCTGCAATGTTTGGATGTAATTTAAATGTGTTTTTGTTTAAATTAACAGTGTGCAGTCGTTACATTTTAGAAAGCGATTAATGTTGCTCTGTTTGAGAGCAGAGCCTGTAGGAGCCACATTTCTTCAAGAAGTGGTAGAATAATCACAATTCGACGCAAGGAATAAATATTAGCAGAGGTATCTAAAAGGAGAAGATAAAAGCAAACCGCAAATTAAATGTGACGCAATAATGTGGCAGTGGGCTTTTATTGCAGCCGCCAATAGATTCAGTTTTTACACGTTGAATTACGTCGTGTTTTGTCAAACTTAAACCCTTAATTTCTAAAGGCCTCCTGCTAATGGTTGCTACTTAGCTTAGCGTTTAGCATAGGGTAGCTGCCACACAACAGCTAGCGAACTGCAGCTTTATTTTAATGGTATTCTTTCACATTTGCACCAAAAAGCTTCACAAATCCTTCATTAATAGAATTTAAAATTCAACTGCATTGTACTTACCGTTTAGGTGGAGGTTTTTGGTTAATACCGCGCCGTCGTATAACTTCATCCAACGAGACGTCTGCCATTTTCTCATACACTAATACCTCTGAGCGTGCGCGTCACAGAAGCTTTTGACAATCATTATGGACACCGCTTTAGACCAAAAAGGACGAAAATGAGTCTCTGTGGACTGAAAAAATATTTAGAATTGGCAGTTTTAGTCCTTTTCCCATTATGGGCTTTAACATTGAGAATACCGTGCCTTTAATTGTTAGAATTGACCGTTTTACTATTTTATAATCTGTTATTAGTTACTCTTGACGACATCCAAAAGAATTTGAATTACCCACAAGGCTTTGCGCCTCTTTTTTGATAAATACATTCGTTTTTTAGGCAAATAGATTGTTTTATGTTTATCAGAGTACGTTGTTTTTAAATAATATAACTTCGTCTGTTGTAAGATATTCGTGTAACCATTACTGCTCTCCAGTCGGTCGCCTTCATTCTGCACCCTGACTGAGGACGCCATGGCAAGATATCTAGAGCTGCTAATCGACACTCCATTAGTTATGCCTTAAACTGATGAGTAAGGAAAATAACGATGCGGGGTGACGCCCGTATCCTCGTTCACAATACGAGAGGAATTTTTGAAAGGGCATAGGTCTGCCTGTTCAGGTGACTCGCCTACTTTGCGAGATGCCTTGCGGGACTAGGACCTTCCCCGACCCCAACTCATGTGAAAAATAAATTATGGACAATAAAATCTTACACAAGTCTATATGGATAAATTAATCATGGCAACTCTTACAGCTCATTTTGCTAGAATGACACAAACTCTAAGTCCCATAATACAGCTGGGCATCAGAAACCAGAAGCCAGATCAGCAGCAGTCAGCTTTTTGTTACACATTTCAAATAAACTATTTATACTACTTAAAGTTTGATAACAGAATGTAGTTTTCACATTTCAAAAGGGGAAATTAACACATAAAGGCTACAAAAACGATATGACTGTATTTTTTTACATGAGTTTTGTAATAACTACAAAAGGATTTACATTTTTTACTTTTATCATTTGAATGGAAAAAACCCACAAATTATTCAAGCAGTCTGTCTTACTTTCCCCTGGATTATTTGCAGGACAAATAACCCGCACCAGCCTCAAGGGAAAAACTCCAACTCCCAGAATGCATTTGGGCATAACTGGCTGGTTTCAGCACTTGCTTATCGTCCTGGCTGCTCTGCGTCGCTGTCGAGGACCAACGATGGCTTCAGCTCTGTCTCGTGCCCTCAAACTGCCTGGTGAGCTGTGCGACAGTTATTCCTCCTTATTTCATAGACTGACAGGAAAAGAGAGGGAAAGCGACAGGTTGCTAACGGTAACACTATAAACTGTTTGGCGTATTCTCCTATAATTATAGGCACGACGAATGTTTGGTTCATTCACTGGTTTTGCTAAGCGTAAACTGGTCTGTATCGTCACATTTTTGTGATTAATGACGATTTGGCGGAACATATGGCGGAAACCAGTTTCTTTTTCAGTCCTACATTTAGCTAACAGGGAGCTCATGCTTACCTAGCGAAAAACCTGCTGCTACGTGCAGAATTAGGAGATAAGGCAGCGGATGAAGATGATGTTTTACTAAAGGTGTGCTACCAAAAAATATCTATAATTAAAAATAATAATTATATAATTAACATTCCTTCAATATATATAATTTTATTGCTTTTATTATGTTATGGCTCTATGGTTAAGGTAGTTTCAGACTATGTTTAGCTTCATCATCATCATAAATAAAGTATTTAAATTAAAATATAGACACATGAAGAATAAACAAATATGCAAATAATGCTAAAAATGAATAGAATTTGCTTGATGACAGTGGTGACAGACTGGCTGGAGGCAAATTTCTGCAGAATGGGAAAAAAACAGTTTCTACAGTCGAAGGTACAATGCTTCTCCACTACCAGGAAGGAGAATTATTCACCCACACACATATATAATATCTCTATATATAAATATTATATATATATATATAGTTACAAATAAAATAAAATTCATATTCAGTCTTCATTTGCTTTCCTAAATAAAAGGCAACTCCAGAAGCCGCCTAGTAAGTAAATAATTGAATTTGTGTTAAACCACAACTTAATCTCAGTATGAATTTCTTTGTTTGGAGAACAAACAAAGAAACCTCATCGTGAACTTTTAAAGTTCATCTTAAAACCCATCTATTTTACTTGGCTTTCAACACCAGTGGGATCTAGTTTTAAATTGTATGTTTTTGTTTTTAAACTGTAAGTTTTTACTTCTTTTTATTATGTTGTGTTTTAATGTACAGCACTTTGTATCAGCTGTGGTTGTTTTAAAGTGCTTTATAAATAAAGTTGGTTTGGTTTGGTTTGAACAAACCTCATCATGAAGGCCAACAACACAGACAGGAAGTTATGGAAACGGTTAAGGCAAGAGTTGGTTGTTATAAAAAAAACAAACTTTGATCCATTGTGAATTATACAAAACTGTGAAATGTATGACTGCTGACCTACTAAGAACATCTGCTAGCATTGTATGAGTGGCCATGGTAACCCTGAAGAGCATACTTCCTTGGTTTTATGAGTACTCTGTCGTCATAGCAACAAATCCAGTTTTGTTCTTGTTCCTGCAGGGAAGAAGGGCTCGGAGCTCGGGGAGTACGACCCTCTCACCCAGGCAGACAGCGACGACGAGAGCGAAGAGGATGACCTCGTGCTCAACTACCCCAGAAACGGCCTGGGCAGGGACGGCTGCCTGGCCCCGGGCTCCTCCAAGACCCGCAACGGGAGGTCAGGAAGGCTCATCGGCGCCACCGACAAGGCAAGGGACGACGAGGAGGAAGAAGAAGACGACAACGACCAGTGGACGGCCCAGGTTTCCGGCAAGTCCAGAAGGAGCCGTGGCGACCTGAAGGGCGGCCAGTACTGGAGCCGCGGGGAGCTGGGGAACGGGGAGGACCGAGGAGGAGCCGGGCCATCTGGGGCCGCAGGGCTGGGCTCTCACATCTCTGAGGCAGAGGAGAAGAGGAGGAGAGCGAAAAATGCCATTCGGAGCGCGTTTTTCCTGGTGCCTCTTGTCTGTGTCATGTTGACTGTGCTGCTGTGTGCATTCCTGGTTCCCTGCCAGAAGGCAGAGCTGGAGAAGAAGCTGCAGTGGGAACGAGCGCTGGGAGACGCAGGAGGTAAAGACGAGCCAGAAATCTGCAGTTTACAGTCAAACATACAAAAAAACGCTAATTAGCAGGTCGGCAAATCAGGGCGAAATAAAGACCTAAAGTAGCACTTAAGCCTTATAGAGGAGTCCTGCTGTCTAGACAGGCATGGCTCCGTTTTATATTTAGTCGCTTGTGATTATAGAGCCCGGTTTGTTTATAACTGCATCCGACACAATGCTTCACATAGAATAAGACCAGCTGGTGGGTTTAGCAGAAGAAGGCTAACATTGGTCCTTGGTTATTGATCAGGCGTCACTCCGCCCGCCCTGGCTTTATGGGACGTTGACGGTGATTCTGTGGAGGATGTGCTTCTGGGTGTTACTGAATGGACCAACGGCACGCATGCAACGCAGAGGAGCAAAGGTAAGCTCTGTGAAAAGGATGTTTTGGGTTTATTTTTATTTATTTTCTCCCTCTAAAAGGGTTTTATTGTTCCAGTCTACAGCGCCGTGGCCGTCTGCGCCGTCAGCGGCCGGGTTCTGTGGAGGGAAGTCCTGACCGAGCCGGTCATGTACCTCCAGTGTGGTCTGCAGCTGAGCATGCAGCCGTCGCCTGTTTGCCTCATTATCGGAAAGTCCAACCTCCTGGCGGTCAACGGCGCCACAGGTTAGCATCGTGTTCTTGAAGCACCAACAAATCGCCTATGAAAAAAAAGTTCTTTTTGTATTTCATCATTTTCTGAATTCCACAAAGTTTAATATTTAACTTGGATGAAAGGTTTTCAGAGTTTGGTGGGCCCCCTTCTCCCAATCTCACTAATGCGCTAACAGTGCAGCTAATTTTTAGCTTAGCGCTTTAGTGTTTTTGCTGATTTTGAAAACGTCTTGCGGACTTGGCATCCCCTAAATCAGGGGGGCTCAAACATTTTGAGACCAAGATCTACTTTTTCTCTCACCAGCCGCCTGAGATCTACCTCACGACACAAAGACACAAAAATTGCAAATTAAACTCTATTGACTTATTTTAAATGCGAATATACATCAGTAATAGGAGAAATAATAAAGTGACAGAAAACCTGATCCAGTTTCTTCCTCAGTGAGATTCTGACTCTGGGATCAGGTTACTGGTTTCTCAGTCAGAAGCTGGTTGCAAACCAGCAGGTGTCAGTCAGTCATGGTGGATCTGAACTTTGGTTTGATGACCTCAGTATGAGAAACTACAGACTGATAGGAGGAACCAAAGACGGGATATAATTAATTTAATTTCACCAAATTATCGTGGTAGAATTTGCTAAAACTTAATTAGATATATTTGTCCTATTTGATATTGTGACATTGCTCACAAAGAACGAGGTAATTAGTCCAAGTT